>JAOXYH010000009.1:544342-554464 GCA_028566455.1 Botula fusca | reverse complement strand
TTTTTCTCAGTAACTTTTTGTAACAATAAGGACTGAAATCACAATAATTAAAACTACCATTTTGGATGGTTCTCCAGGAATCGCAATAATAAATGCATGCATCAATTTCTGAATTTACAGTATTTTGTCACCCAGTGCAACAGTGAGTAATGATAAATATTGATTCCCCTATCAACCCTTCGTCACCTCACAGTTACAGATAACTGGAGTAATGTTTATTTTGCTTCAAAAAAATTGAGAATAGTGGTACAATTCATGTCTGTGTGTTCATGCATGATCAGCCCTCTTGAAATCTCTTGATCAGTAAGAAGGAGAATCATGTACATGTTATATGGCATCTTAATGTGTGCACTAAGGTGGAAATTATGTAGGTCATTGTGACTTATTTTTAATGTTCCACTCACTTCCTATCAGAATATTTGGTTATCATCTAAAGCCCTGTGTAATACAGGACCATTTAGTCTCAAATATAGTGAATAGGTCAGCATCAAAGTGAAAGTACAGACTTAATATTACATTTTATTAACTTTGATTAAGTTTAACATCAATATTGGCATGGCTGGAACTTATGAGATAGGATCATCTAGTGTTGCACAGTGAAACATCTTTGAAATAGGTCAGAATCCAAGGAAAACGTGTCATATTGATGTACATTTCACCCTCCAGTGACCTTGCTTAAGTTTTATGTCAAAGATGGCATCTCAAATACCATATGAGATCTGATCATAGTCTCATATGTAGCTATATAGATGCATCATAGTGTGTAGGTCAGCAACCAAGAGAAAATATATCACTTTCACCAAACATTTCATGCTTCAGTGATCTTCCTTCATTACACTCTGGTTTCAGCCTAAGGCATAATATCTTTTTCTGTGACCTTTTCACATCATTTATTACAAGCTAGGATGAGCTTTTTGGCATTCATCATTAAGGATGACTATCCTGTGTCATCTATTGTTACTGTCATCAGTGATGCCTTCTTAACCACTGATATTTACACAGTTCTTTATTAGGAACTAAACATGTGCTGTGCACTAATTTTTGGCCGGGTTGCACGAGTGCAAATAGGCTTATAGAATGGTGAATGTCGGCGGGTGGGCGGTCGGGCGGGCGATCGGGGAAAAAATTTTCGTAGCACTTTTCTCAGCAACTACTAATCATAGCCTATTAATATTTGGTATGCATCATCAGTTGGGGGTGCCATATCGTGGTATTCGATTTCACACCTGTCGGACATCTACTTCCTGTTTACCTACTTGGAGTATTTTTCAGCATTACTGTTAATGGGGGAAATTTTCGTAACACTTTTCTCAGCAACTAGTAATCGTATTGAGCAACCCGACCATTTCTGTCTTTGATCCATTTTTAAACAGTGTTATGGGATTTTCTCTATCTTTTATGGTTTTCAAGATATTAGGGTTTAAAGGGGGTCAAATTTGGCAAAATTATTGCCGTCAAAATTTGAACTTGAACGGATTTCAAGGATATTTGATTTATGTAGTGAACGTGATATCTGAGTTGAATGGTGATAACAAAAATTAGTTACAGTCAGCCATTTTCAAAATGACCATCATTTTCCCGCAAAATTTCAACTTTTACGGATTTCAAAGATATTTGAGTTATAACGTATATGTGATATCCCGAGTTGAATGGGGGTAACAAAAATTAGTTAGGATCACCTATTTTCAAAATGCCTGCCATTTTCCTGCCAAAATTTCAACTTTTACAGATTTCAATTATATTTAGTAAATATAGTTAACATGATATCTCAAGTTGAATGGTGATGCTGCGGTTGTATGAAGCGGGGGGTATACATTTGTGAGCTAGGCTCACTGTACTTCTAGTTTAAACCAATTTGGCACTGAACCAATAAGGGCTATTCCAGAAAAAAACATCTATATTGGGCAGAACGCCCATGAAATTTAGGGGTACCACCAATATATTTTGATTTTTTTTTTCTTTGTTTTTATTAGAACTAAGATTAAATTCTACCCCCACCAACACATTTTTTATCCCCTATAGACACTTTTTCTGGAAGAGCCCTAATTTCAACCTTAGTCAAAATGTATGTATGATTTGACCAAATAGTAGAACTATTTTGCAGTCAGAGTTAAAATCCATACAACTCAAATAGACTTTACAGTCCTGCAGTTGTAAAAAGCAATAGAATTTGCTTCTATTTATATGAACTTTTGATTATATCATATTATTTTGGGTGGTTGGTATAGTTCACACAATTTGTGTACTTACAAAAGATACGGTAGTACTATAGAAAAAATTATATCATTAACTAGAATTTTAAATTGTTTCATGTACTGCTATTATTCAGATTTGAAGGATATTTAAACCCTTTTAAAACTATCAAAAGATTTTTTTGTTGATCTACCTTGTCTGGAATGACACGGTTTTTCTTTGATTTTAATAATATTTACAGTGTTTGTCAGACAAAGTGCCATAATTATACCCCCATAACAAAGTTAGGAGGGGTGTACTGGAATCATCTTGTCAGAATGTTTATAGCTACCATGTTAACTTGTGCCTCTCCTTTTTTCATCAAGTATTGAAAAAATAGCAGCTGTTTCCATTTTTTTTGTACTTATATGGAAACAAATTTTGCAGGGAGGTAATCTCAGAACCTCTTCAGAATCTTAGCTTAACGTGAATTTGTGCCTTTGGTATTTTCAGATGATTAGTCAAACTTTGGATTATTTTTTTACTTCGTATCTATATGGAAAAAATGTCTCCAGAGGTAATCTCAGAAACTATCCAAAATTTCTTTGAGATTTTGTAAGAATGCTAGCAACTATATATGAACTTGTGTCTCTGCTATGTTCATATTGATTCATGAACTTTTGATCAAGTTTACAGATGTTTGGATTTTTGGGGCATGTTGGCACCCTTTTTATCTGTAAGTCCTAAGGGCTGTTCCATTAAAACATACATGGTACCCAGGGAAGGCACTTTGAAACCTGGATAACAACCCATAGAAGCAAATTCAGATTCTTAATGTCTTGAAATCTGATATGAAGCTGCTGACATACCCGTCCATAGCAGCAAATTAAAAATGCCTTCCCTGGGTGTCATATATGTTTGAATGGAACAGCCCTAAATCAGTGAATGAATTTAAATGAAACATTTTAATTTAGATTTTGATTTTGGGGTTTTCCATAGCAAAACAGCGACTTTGCCATTTGTCTAATGTTGAAGGCGGGGGGGGGGATCAATTACTGAGCTTTGATGGCAGTATTTCTTGTTTTTACTGTTGCGCCTACAGAGAAAACATGTCTAGAACCCCTCCTCTGTGTCCGTTTGTCCACTAAGAGAGTGGCTAGTTTGTGTAATAAACACCTTAAGTCAGTTATTTTTACATTCCATGCCATAGAGGGTACATACATTGTGTAATATGGAACTCTAACAGGTTTCATTCCTCATTATTGAACTTTGCACACATATTTGGAAATGTGCATCTCCTATTTTAAGCACATTTGATAGATATTTTCTAATATTTTATGGTGTTAACTTAGTTATTGCTACAGAGAGTACATACATTGTGTAATTTGAAACTTTAATCATTTCATTTTTCATTTTAAACTGCATAGTGATTCACACGCAGCACACATACTGAAGATATGCACCTCCTATTTTAAGCAGATTTGAATCGGTGTACAGCAAAACCTGTCTTGAGAGACCTCTGCTATGAGAGACCACCCTCTTCTGGAAGACCACATAAAAAATGTCACAACTCTACATAATCCATATAAAAAAAACCTCCCATCTGTCTTGAAAGACCACTTTTAGATGGCCAAAAGGGTGGTCTCTCAAGACAGGTTCCACAGTATCGGCAACACAGGTCCAGTGCCAACTTTGGTCTGGTTTCATTACATAGTTGTCTCCCTTTGAAGATTTTATGAGAGTTATCCCACTTTGGCTTTAGAAATCTTGATCACATTGTTGAATATGTATTTTATAGAAACAACTACTATATATATCCATTTGTTTAGAATTAGAACTATAAACAGATGATGTAATATTTTTGGTGATACTTATTGTGTATCTGTATATATATATGACTTGCATATTTATCAAATTTTATAAATACGTGACTAATTCATTATACATGTAGTTAAATGGACCTTTGGAGAGTGATAATGAGCAAAGACGAAGTTCAAGTCGTTGTTCATATTACATACATTCACTTACATGTTTAATAGATGTATTATAGATAGTATCAATCACTGAAGATGGAAGACCGTATTCTTTTATGTGTTTCTTTTAAGTTGATAATCACTCTTATCTTAAAACTAGAAACATCAAGTTCAGTTGCTATATATCTCAAGGGTCATGTGACAGTCTGAACCAATAAGAAATCTTGTATTACTTTTTTAAAATTGTGAGTTCCACTTGTACTAGTTAGTGTGACTAAAAAGTGGAATATCAATCTACAAAGACATTTTGTTTGCCAATCAGAAATCCAAGATGGCTGCCACATTATGTCAAAGTTTAACATTGGACCCTATGCAAAAATCCTTTGAAAAGCTTCTTGCCAGTAATGCTCAGTCAATGAATATTATTTTGCAGAAATTTTCCTTGCATGGTCCTCTACAAAATTAGTTCAGGAATCCAAGATGGGCCCCACGTTACGTCAAAGTTTAACGTTGGACCCTATAAGAAATACCTTTGAAAATATGTCCGAACTGCTGAGTCAGTGCAAAATGATGTTTTGCAGAAAAGTTCCTTAGTTACACAAGGACAGTTGACTGATTAGAAATCCAAGATGGCTGCCACATTACATCAAAGTGTAACAATGGAGCCTATGGGGAATACCTTAAAAAATCTTTTGTCAGAAACCGTTCAGTCAATGAAAACATTAATTTGCAGAAATGTTTCTTTCATGTTCCTCCACAAAATTACTGTTTTGTTTGCCGAACATAAATCCAAGATGGGTGTCACATTACGTCAAAGTTTAACATTTGACCCTATGTAAAATACCTCTGAAAGTTTTCTTGTCAGAAACTCTCAGTCAATGAAAATAATATTTTACAGAAATGTTTTTTGGATGATCCTCAACAAAATTAGTTTTGTTTGCCAATCAGAAATCCAAGACACATTACGTCAAAGTTTAACATTGGATGCTGTGAGTAATACTATAGTGTCAGAAACTGCTCATTCGGTGAAAATTATATTTTGCAGAAATTTTCCTTAGATGGTCCTCTTTTAAGTTTTATGTCTTATTTGCCCATAGAATTCAAAAATGTTTTAGGCGGCCAGTATATGATTCTCTAAAACAGGCCAGATGTACTAGGTGAGCCTCTAGTTCTGAACAGGTTCTACTTGATGTCTGGTCATATAACTTTGCATAACGATGCATTTTTAAGAGTCTATCGACATCCCAACAAAAATAGATCACCTTGACCTAGATTTCATAATTCATTGATATTAGAATCCAGTTAGTCATATTTTTTGACAGGTTCCAGTTGATGCCTGGTCATGTAATTTTGTAAAGTGATGCATCCATGGGAGTTTGTCCACATCCCAACAAAAATAGGTTATCGTGCAGACCTTAAAAGATAGGATCATGAAGGTATATGCGACAGAGGAGGGAAACATTCAACAAGAATTTCAACCTCTTGTTTCACTTTTATGTGACTGAGGGTTGCTATATGTTTTCTATTTGTTCTGTATAATATTTTTATCAGAATAAAGTCAGTCAGTCATAAAGTCAGTCCAACTGTTGTAGTTTCAAGATATTGGCCAAAAAACAGTAAAAATTGTCAAAAGTTAATAATAACCAATTTTTGTTAGTACTCTTTAACTTCGGATATCAGGTCACTGTAACCTTGAGATCAGTCTTGCTTCACTGACTTGTTTTTATCTTATATGGCTTACCAGTACTTGAATATACTGTACTACATCTACTGTATGATTTTCATACTTTCAAACTTGAAGATTTTCTATAGTATTTAAATTAAGGATTGTTCCAATGTGCATCGAGAGACAAGGAGTTCGAAATAAATAGATAAAACATGGTATTTTCCATATAGACCCAGTTGCCACCCCTTGATTTATATAGAATTTTGACCACATCACGGGATGGCAACTGTCAATATGGACGATACCTTATATACATAGAAATAATTGCTTTGATTTTGTACCTTGCTTGTCTATTGCATTTGATGTAATTGTTGTAGGTACTATTTTTTCCCCAATACTTATGTCACCAGTAGCAAGTTTGTCGTTGACCTGTTTGTGTAGTTTCTTTGCAGTTTTGCATTGTGGGATTGAGACTCTTGGTGTTACTCTCTTTTTCGCCCGTCTTACTCTCCTCATGTAGTCACGACCACTAACTCGAACATGTAAATTGAATCTGTTTGTATTTATACCATTTGCTTTTGCAAACTCTTTCAATATTTGACCACCATTCCATGGTCGAATGCCGTCCTTGTTCTTTATGTCATACTTTATTGCAAGACCTTGCCAGTTGACCTTTGACCCATACTGTAGTGATTCAATCTCTGCCAGGTATTTGACGCTGTCAAATTCATACGAGGAGAATTTCCCGTGATGATTTTTTGGTCGGACAACCCCTTCTTTCTCCTTTTCGATTCTGTTCAGCATAGCTGTTTCCGCTTCCTCATGTGTCACATGGAAATTACTCAGTCTGTCCCTATCATGTTGTTTGTAGGATTTTCCAGATGCAAGGAAGTGGTATACATCTGTATCCTTAGAAACCAGTTGTTCTACAATTTTTTGTTTAGTCTGCCTTGTCTGGAATGACTTGGTTTTTCTTTTTTGTTCATAAGATTTTTTTGGAGTTAATTTCATAATTTTTGACACGGTGTTTGTCAAATCTACCCCAAGGGTTTTCTCTGCTATTGGTGACAAGATTCGTACAAAATTCTCAACTTTCCGCTGTGTTTCCTTGGAGTTTGGGGGAGAATTCTCTAATATTGTACTACTCAGGTTTTCACTTATGTCAACCAATTCTCTGTCCTGATTTGGGAATGAGCAGTGCAAGGAAGAAACATCTGGATTGACTGACAAGCAAGCCTCGCAATCATAAAAGGAATGGTTTTGCTTCTGTTTTATGGTCAGCTTATCCCATGAATATAGTGAAAAGGCTTGTATAAACTTGGTCTTGTCTTGTGTTTTGTTGTATTTTGTCCAGTTTGAATTAGTGGTGATAAGTTTTTCTAATTTAGGTAGTTGACGTCTGAACTTATCAAACGTTATCTGCATTTTTGGGCAGTTGACTGTAAAATTGTTGAAGTATTGAAATCTAAGTGCTGGACTGATGGTATTATCATATTTCGGAGCAGGAGGTGCTTTAGGAGCTTCATTTGTTGGAGCACAGCTTTTATCATCCCAAAACTTAATCGACTCCTTGTCTTTTGTTGCCCTAGATATTAATATTTTTGCAAAATTGCAGATATTCATGATGGATGATTTTCCCTGTTTGTGTCTGCCATCTTCAATGAAATATTGTGGAGGGAAACAAAATTGTTAACAAATTATTTTATTTTTAACCTTTGCCACTATATTTGTGTATGTTTTTATATAAAAATATGATTTATTCATATACAATAAAAAAATAAAATGAACTACTGAATTGTTATTTTTCTTGAGGCACATGAAGGAGTTGCTATGGAAAGAGGAAGTTTATTTTTTCGTCAGTTAGAAGTATCTGATCAAACAATATTCAGAAGGTTGTTGATGATTTATTAATAAAAAATAAACAGGTTGCAGCTTCTGAAGTACTGATGAACTGTCCACAGTTGCCCTGTATGGTCCTCTGCAGATGTTGCTACAAAAAAAAAAGAAAAAATGATTAACTAAATGACAGAAAAAAAAATGGAATAGCATTTCTATTAAATGCATAAAAAGGACAAAAATAAAGTGTTTTGTCATCATAATGGAAATAAAATCCAGAGTCACCCATAAGGGTAAATGTGAATGTTTAAAAAATTTGCACTAAATATGTGACAGAATGGTAGACATGAAAGTAATACCAGACAGGACAGCATACTATAATGAGTCAGCCTGAGACAAAGAGAACTACCAAGCAAGAAATGACAAGAAAATGTATAACATTAACTTTGCTACCCCTCATGGTGTATTGCAGTCGTCACAATAATAGACGACTTCTGTGGGTTTTCATTCAGTTTTTATTTATTAAACAAAGTTGTATGACTGAAATATTCAGATTTCTGGCTGATAATTAAAAATTACTCCCGTGCTTCTTCACGGAAAACGACGTCAGACCAGCATTAAAAACACGTAAGTAATTCCGGAATTTTATATAACCGATTACGGACTTGATACTACGTGACGTAGTCATCCAAGTGTTTAATGTCTTTGTTTACCTTAGATTTTTCGTACATTTTGTCAATTAAACTGCAAAACAAACGACAGAACAATGGCATACGAACAACTGTGTCAGGAAATACTTTGCAGACATGAAGTATTGCTTGTCTTGAGATGTTCTATAATCCGGCAAAGTTTGTACGTTTCTGTTGAATTAAGTAGCGCGATTCAGAATGGTAAAAAGGGGGGTGTTTCTGACTGACCGAGTAGTTTGATCCAACCATATCTAAAAATTATTTACAGTGTAACTCTGCCGGTAGCTATTGTAAATTTAGGGTTATTTACTATTTAAAAACCCAAAGGATGACATTTTAAAACATCTGTATGCCGTTGTTCTAGTCGTCCACATTTGGATCGATAAACTTTCACTTTTAAAGTGGTCATGTGATGTCTAAAAATACTGACAAGTATCCAAAAATAGATTTTTCAAGCAGTTCACGTCAGATGTTAATAATCCTGTTAAAAATCATCGATAAAATTCACATTTATACCAGTTTTTTTATTGCAATGTCAAAAGTGGCATTTTTCAGCGATTTTTACAAAACGGACAACCTTAATGTCAATGCGCGCAGTGATGTTAAGGATGTCCGTTCACCAGAACACCTGAAAAATCAACAATAAATTACAAAGATTACATTGTGTACTGTTATCCTCAAGAACGTCAACAACGTTTTAAAATGGCGGATACTGAACGCTCGGCGTCTGTAGCGTCTTTATTGAAAAACTAAGAGAACGTTTTATTTTCTTGTGAAGAGATGTTATTCATATGATGAAATTTTGTCTTTAGAAAAGATCTCGACTTTCATTCAAACATAACGCGGTGCTGGTTAAACGCGATGTTGGTTTTTTTAAAATGTCAATCAAGTGACAGGAGGCGGAGCTTACTTGGGCATGCCGGGAAATCAGTGTCACTGACGATCTCTGAAAACGAGCACCTGTTCAGCGGTCCCATGTTTGAGAATTCTGTCCTTATCGACGAAATATGCCGAAGTGGCTTCCAGCACGGTAGAATAGGTATGTTTTTGTTATGAAGTGGATCATTTTTTCCAAAGTATGAGATTTTATATAAGTTAAACAAGTTAAAACCGAATCAAATGCCAACTGAGGAGAAAATGTATCGACCACGTGGTTGAAAATTTTTAACTGAAATTTATAATTTTGAGAATCATGTCTTCTTTCAACGAAATATATCTCAAGTAGCTTCATGATAGGTATGTTTTGTCGTGAAATCGACTATTTTATTCGTAAGTATGAGATTTTATGTGTAAAAAAGGTTGCCAACTGAAAACAGTGTCAACGGAGTATCGACCACGTGGCTGAAACTGTTCAAAATTTCTAACCATGCAGTCGCCTCAATCATGTGAATTGCATAATAAATTGTAAACAGAACATCTGTTGAGATGGCTTGTCATTTATATTTAAGAAGGGGGAGGGTAAGGCAACTAAGAAATTACTATACTCTAAGCAATTAGATCTTTGTATCCTAAATCGTTGGACATTTTTGAATTCATTTTTGCAGATGACTGATTTTATTTGTTAGGTATACATTTTTGTACATTGTTGTATGAAAATTATATTATTTTGGATCATTAGAAATCAACTTAAGATTGGATGGCCACAACACCCAAAGTGAAGGGTTGTCTCTCAATTCTATGGCTTAAAATTTGCAAAAGAACCCCCTGAACAGACATGTGGTAATCGTTAATTGTAATTGTAATCAGCTGTAATCGATTACATTTTTGCATGTAATTAGATGTAATC
>JAOXYH010000009.1:384951-395088 GCA_028566455.1 Botula fusca | reverse complement strand
ATCGGAAAGTTGAAGTCATCTCTTTTATCGTAAAGTTTTGATCTCAACCGTCCCTCATTGTCTATTTCAAGATGAAGGTCAAAATATGTAGCAGACCTTAAAGTATCTGTGGTATCCTTTATTTCAAGTTCATTTAGATAGATGCGAGCCAAGCTCTTCTCTTTTTTCTGAAGAAGCCCCTGTATAATCTCTGCTTCATAAGTCGGCTAGTAGGGGAGCACAATTAGTACCTATTGGAATCTCGACTGTCTGTTGAAAAACACGCCCTCCAAACATAACAAATATGTTGTCGATCAGAGAGTCTAACATTTTGACTATATCAGTCTCAGAGTACTTATCATTAGAATCAGAGTGGTGTCTAACAAAGTAATGTTTATCTCTTCCCAAAACAAGATATTGATATCTGCGTTGACCATTCTTTTTGATAAATCAAGCTTTCAGAAAAGGACAGAATAAAGTGTTCATTCATTTTTGCTTGCCTGTATCACACAATATTTTTGATTATCTCTATTGCACTTTAAATTTATTCGTTTAAAACGATCAAAATAGGTAAAAAAAATAGTGTATTTTATAGCCATTCTCTTTCAGCGATATGCATTTTTGCAATCATGAAACAGGCATTAAAATACATGTCATGCGAATATTCAGTGTTAGATATACCTTGCGTAATTTTGCTTCGCAACTGTGGATTTTAATGATGTTTTGGGGAGATCAGAAAGTATGAGGGGTCATTTTGCACAAGACCGAACTATCGAGTATCGTCTTACAGTAAAAATTCCAACCATACTTGCTGACGACGACCGAAAAAATATGAAATTTATACTTTTAGCTTTTCATTGATGCATAAAATGGCCATGTACCTTTCCGGCCAATTAGTTATTTGAGAATAGGCTATTCGCCGCTCCCCTAAAAATATGAACAACAAACATAAACAAATCTTAAATATTTGTTTCTCTCTTTTGTAGAAAACATACATATGGATTTGGACATATCTCTGTATCGGTGGTGTCAACAGTTCTTTTGATGAATCACCTTCTTACTGTATCAACGACAACGGACAGTATGGACTTCTTGAAAAAGGGCAATGTATAACCGTTCGTCCCCTTATTAAGGAAAAGTTAGAATTGACTATTGAAGTTAAATACCCGGAAGACACACTATATGCAAGTATTTCGCTCTACTTTTTAAACAACAATCACAATCGCTGCGCAATTCAGTGAGAAATTCGTTTTTCCGTGTCAGTCGAAAACATTTAGTAAGAAAAAGGATTAAAGTATTTACTGTGGATTCTTTATTATTCGTGGAATATCAATTTTCGTGGATTTCGTGGGTAAAGGCGAACAACGAATTTAAATATCCAACGAACTGTAAATTATCAGTTGACTCGTTACTAAGAAAATTCAAAAACACGAAATAAAGTATCTTCGAAAACTAATATTTTTCCTTGAACCACGAAAATTGGTATTCACGAAAATAAATGAATCTACAGTATTTAAATTCATTGAACAGCATAGTAATGGAAAGCTAGCTTTGAAACCCTGAGCACATTTAAAACATACCCTGGTTTTCAAGTCTGTTTAATATATATAAATACCTACATTTATTCTCTGTCTATCATACAGATTGTCAAAATTCAACTAATTTATTGTTTTAATCTATGAACATTCTACATTGAAGCTTTTTTTAATTATCTTTCTGTAACGATTAGAAATATACAAACCGGTAAAAACTTTACAATTTCAAAGTTTCAATTGCACGTGGACAACGAAATACTACAACAACTGTTGTCGTGTATAGCAAGAACAATTTGTGCCACTCTAGCTTTAAATTATCTCACTCGCCGGTTAAATATTTTCCCATGGGGTCCTATGTTATCTTTGAAAGGATTAAAACACCCTAACATTTTAATCTGGGCTAGATTTGTTATTGATCAATCTCTTATAAAAGTTTCATTAAATGAGAAAAGAAATGAAAATGTTTGTGTTGTTTCAATTCGGACTGATAAAACCGGTATTTCACACCCTTTTCGTACGCCACGGTTGGAAGAGGATAATAACGTTAAGATTTTAAATTAACGATAAACGTCAAACTCTTAAACATCTGCTATATATTTTACCATTTTTTCTTTTTCTCTTTTTTTTGGTTTGAAAAATAAGTAATGGAAAAACTCTGTTGAAAGGATGTTCAAAAAACCGAAAATACGGGGCAAAGATTAAGCTCAGAAAACAAAGGTAAACATCACATGGAACATACAACAAAAACTGACAACAGATCACTATATACAACACTTAAAACTAAATAAGCATCGCGAACTCCACCAAACCCAGGTTAACAGATAGAGTAAGCGTCCTCTGCTTTTCTAGAAACACCCACCGAATTACTCGTGTTATATTTGGTAGTTACTAAAATAGTAGTCTGTTCTCATGGTGGAGATGGACATACCATAACGGTCTATAAGTTTATGATTACGGCCATAGAATGTTTGATTGATTGATTGATAAATGGGAGTTTGACGTCCAGCCAGCAATATCTCAGCTATATTCCGGTCTAGAACAAGTTAATCAATTAAAAAAATCTTTTTAAAAAAATGTGGGTGGGATACCCGGGGCAACAAGTTTTGACTGCAACTGGAAAAGGGGACAGATGGGTAGGGGCTGGAAATTTAGCCTTCTATACGGCCCGAAGAGGCCTGTCCTTGTCGAAATTGTACAGCTACTGTAGGTAATAATCAATACATATACAACCAGCTCATAATATACATATACAACATATTTGCAAGTAGTTGGGAAAATATTGAACAAAATACAAATTTGGTTCTGTTCAGTTTTTCTCTACCAAAGAGGTTTATTCATTGACCTTTAAGTGCCTCTCAATAGAAATTTAAAATAAATATCCACTATTATCTGTGCCGATGTCATTTAAGACCATTACTTTCCAAGTTTGAAGACAAGTGCCTTCCCATCTTTCTTGTTGCAAACAATAAGTAACCTTAGATCCTCATTATAGCAGATAGTGTTTGGATTGTTCAGACCACCGGCTGTAGTTAGCAATATTTTATTTGTTTGACCGTCACGCGATATTACTGTCACATTTTCAGAATCTTTTCCCACGACAAACACGTTCTGGTAACTATCGACTGCCAGCCCCAACGGATACTTTACCGAGTCATCCGTGAATGTCCAGATCTGTTTACCTTCCATGTCACAGCATACTACTTTATTTCCATGTTTTGCGTTATCAGAGTAGTATAACCTCTCCTTCGATACTGCGATGAATGCGATCCCTGAAACGTCTATTTTCAATGTTTTTATTACTGTTCCTGATTGCCCAATAACAACAATTCCACGTCCATCAACAACAACGTAAACTTCTCCGTCATGACATGAGACTCCCAAGCACTTGCCATGCAGGTATACCTTGTTCTCTACTATTTCATTTCTCACGTTTAGAATTTCAATGTAGCCGGCCACCCCATAAGAGACGGCTATACGATCTTTGTCTACTAATGCCATACCATACGGTAAATTAGAAGCACGAATGCCACGAATGTGTTGTCCATCCTGATTGTACTGCATTACTTGATCTGTCTGCAATCAACATACGACCGTCAGGTAAAATGGTACAACCTGTAACCCACATCTTATTCCCTTCCTGTTTAATGTTAAATTTCTGCTTTAATGAGATTTGAACTTCATTCAAATTTATTGCTACTGGTTCTTGTACATGTATTTGTGCCTGTTCCTCTTTTCCTAATGACAGCTGAAGCTTTTTCTCGGTTACATCAATATTCAATGTACCAAATTGTTTGTACGCTTTCGAAAACGAATCAATCGATGGATTGATCTGTATATTTAAAGTGAAATCTTTGATCATGCATCCTGAAGTCATGGAATGTATCGTCTCCATAACAGCTTTGTTGGTTTGGCGTGTTGCAAGAAAAATTTGAATATCTGATGAAAACTGCTTCATCCTGCTTGTTTTTTCTTTCAAACCGATCATTATGTCTTCAGTATCCCTCAGACGTTTCCTGATATTTTCGTTTTGCGATTTACAGTCTTGAAATGCTTTGCTTACTTTTAGCAGCAGTTTGTTTTCTAGTTTATCTAAATGCGTATTGATCTTTGTCCGTATGTTAGCTGTTTGATTCTTTATTTGCTTTTCTTGTGTATCTAAATCTTTTGATGTTGCATCTCTTTCATCAAGTAAAGTTTTAAGGCTTTTCAAAGCTCCACTGATGGTCTCCTCTACATCGGTTAGCGCTGTTGAGCTTTTTGCATTTTTTGATGCGTCTTCTAGTGGAACTATATCGGTACATGTCTTATGTTCCGACGGAACGCACGCCACACAGAGAATACTATCATGCAATTTACAATACAAGTTCAGATGCTTACCATGGCTTTCGCGTATTTGGCTAATAAAAAGATGAGAGATTTTCTTATAATCTTCAATCGAAATAAGATAGTGATTTCTTGTTATTTTGGTCGCTTTGTGCATTTCCACGCAATCACCACAAAATCCTTCTTCACAGTTTGTACACCACTTCTTAGCATTCTGTGTCAGATTTTTGTATCCACAAGAACCACATAGGACTGTTGATGTATCCGACATGGCTAAAACCTAAAATAGCAGTGATCAATCTAAGTACTGACTGACAAAAAAATTTTAAACGTTTGCAGACTGTATCGTATATATCGTATGATACAAATATAGAACATTTAATCTTACTATTTTTCATTCGTTCTTTTTTCCTGCTTTAGAGTGCTTTAAAATCTTATTTTTTGGGTGCCATGGAAATAGAATATTAATAATGGAAAAAATAATGAAAAATTAAGCAAAAAAAACTAATAATAATAATAATTAAGTGGTTAATTGTTCAAACACTTATGTTCTCATTTTAAAATAACAAATCTTTAGAAGCGTTGCAAAATGTCGCTAAATACTCAAAAATCGAAAATAATGAAAAAAAATAAGTTGACCTTGATCTTGTGACGAAGGTCAATTTAAAATGTCATGGGAAATTCTCGTGAAAACTTAATGTAATTTTCATTAGGCACTGAGTGTTAGGCATAATATATATGGAAAATCAAGTTTAAATGGGGGAAGGAAATGGCTCCTATAAGGAATTGTTACGTCATTTTGTAAATACTATGAACCATTGAAAAATGTCTAAAAAAACACTCAAAATACAAGAGAGAAACATTTTATTTGACTTTGATCTTTGATCGTCTGACCAAGTTCAAGCTAAACATTGATGAGAAATTAAGTGCAGAGCCCAAATAATTACCTTTTATAGTTATGAGTTTGGGGCATATATGGCGTCACAATGCAAATCAAAGGAGTTTTGCTTATGATGTCGTTTAATGGCGGCCTAAACATCCCACTTCACTTGGAACATGTTGCATATTGACTTATTCTTTGCACTCATGATCTGCAGGATAAACAAAAAATATGTACAGTGCCTCGGGTATAAATTCTATTTTGTACTCGGCACGAAAAATGTGAGAAATGCTTGGTATACCATTTCTACCTGCTTCTAAGCCTTGTACAAAATAAAATTTATATTCTGAGACACTGTACATATATTGTATATGTAATTGTAGAAACAGGACAACTTGCATCATAGAGTTGACAGGCTAGAGATATGAATAGGTACATATAACAAAATAGCTCAACCATTCTGTCATGGAGAGCTTGCCAACAGAATTGAAAAAATATTATTTGAAAAATTTAGACTGAAAAAGAAAATTCTAGTGCAGGATAACATTTTGATTCTAGCAAATGTATGAAGAGAAAGACTGGTAGTCATCACCGGAAATAGCTGCAATTCATAATGTTTGGTCAATGTTATGATTGTCATTTAATGAATGATTGGTCATATTCCATGGAAGATAGGTATTTGAGACTCTTTTGTCTTCTTTGAATCTATTCATGGTAGAAAAATGACATTTGGTTAAAATACTGATCCTATGTCCATGCTACCTTAAAACGATCAGAAGATATCCAATTAGAGGTCATGCTCAGACAAATTTTATTTGTCCAATCAAATGTCAGCTTACCAGCTCTTTTAACAGGATTGACATGAATTCAGTATAAAAAGATATACCAGTATATATACTGGTATATGATACTGATCAATGCATTGATTCAAACAGTTTTACAACCAACAAAGTGCTTTGTGCTTTGTGATCATGAAACTTCCGGTCCGACGTAAATGGCGGACTTTTTGTCTGAGCTGTAAAAACCTACAAATCAAAGGCCATACTGTCGCATTTGTGTAGTACATGCTGCAATATGAACAGGAAAAACAAAAAACCAAACTGTTATGCAGTATGCAATGGAGAAAATCTAACAAATAATTACGAAATGGATGGATTGTGGAAGGCATGTTACGGGTGTCAAGGGGGCTATATACCAGGGTTGTCAGACTCGCGAAATCGCAAAAGGTATTCTAAGAGATGCTAGCCTCTCTCCGATTATGATTTATCTCAATGGGAACTGGGTTACGGTGGACATGTATGAAAAATCTGACTGTAGTAACGATATGAACCCCCCCCCCCAATCTCAGGAAATCAATGGAACCATTGGAGGTGCGCACAATGACTTTGATTATGAAGGTGACTCGGATATAAATGAATATGTTGATTGCCCCGAGGGTGGACATAATCAAACAATTGTAAAACACCCAGACAATGAATAAACATTTTCCAAATCAACAGCGAATACTACCGGTCACTGTGTAACCCCCGAGGTGACCCTACATATGAACAATAACAATGAATCTGAACCTCAGGTTAACACCAATAATGCTGAATGTATATCGTGTCCCAGCATGATCAATGAATTTATGCTGCAGTGCAATTCCTGCAAGGTATGGATTCACTATGTCTGTACCGGTCTACCAATTTATGAGCTGGCAAAATATATGTCATAAAACGAAAAGATCCTGTACACTGAGAGACTTGAAATTCAAACAATGTGTAGAAGATATCCCCTTGCATTCTGACAGTACTTCTTTGTAAGAGAGTGTGAAAGAACTAATTAAAGCTGAGGTTTCTAAGTACCAGGCAACTTTTGAAAAGAATGTAGTAAAACTAGTTGAAAACGTTATCGGAAATGTATCACTTTTGAGTGACAGAATTAACAATGTCAACCAGATCCTAACTGACACAAAAACTTTCTCAGAAAAAGCCAAGAGTCAGAATAAAACAAACGATAGTAAAATTAGTGAAATCATAAACATGTCATCCTCACTCAAGAAAACAGAGGACAATTCCACCCTAATAAGCAAGCTAGAGGAACAGAATACGAAGCTAAAATTGACCATTAATAAGATGAAACATGAGAACTTACCCTCAGAAACTACTTTAAAATCAAAGTACGAAGCCGAGATAAAATCTATGTCAGTCTACAAAGAGCAGAGCGAAAAACATATCAGTGTCCTGACAAGTGAAATTGAAAACTAAGAAACTTCTTTGAAACAAGTTCTCGAACAACAGTCTGAGTTAATTAAAAAGAATGAACTCCTACAAAAGGAAATTGACAGCTAAAGAGGAAATAACATCACTCAAAATTCAAATAGCTGAACATCACCAAGATTATGACACCGACACATGGACCAAGGCCGAGTCCAAATCGCAAAAACCTCGAGTACTACTGATTGGAACTTCAAACACCTCTGACATAGACCACGAGAGACTAAGTTCTAAGTACGAAACAACCAAAGTGACGGCATATCATGTTAATGAAGCCGTAAAAGTTATCCAGGAGTTAGGAGAGTCTGATAATCCGGACTTTATTGTTTTTCATGTCCTAACCAACGAGCTTATGTGCTCTACATCTCAAAAATCCAAAAACTTTTGGATGAAACCAAAAAACATAAACCAAATTCAAAGATCCTGATGTCATTGGCAACTAATCGAAGAGACGAGAAAAAAATCATCCTTAGAGTGAATACCATTAATTCTGCCATCAAAGAATTAGCAGAGGACTCGAAGGAGTTCGCAATATGTGAACATAGTAATCTTTCGCATTCATTTGAAATTAAGAGAAATTTCATTGGGGATGATGGTAGACACCTTTCCGTAGATGGTATCAAGATGTTGGCTTCTAATATGAGAAAAGCGATAGACAACATGTTGAATATTCCGGACATTCAGCGCAGGAAACCTTTGAATTCAAATTCGAATGTGAATAGTCAACGATGGCAACGCACACGACCCAGAAACGGAGATTAAGTATATATTCATGGAACACTGATGGCTTGGTTACCAAAGACTTCAATAAACTTGATGATCCTACTTTAATTAATAGTATTAAGTATTTTGATCTTATTGGTTTGGTAGAAACTCATTGCATTAAGTCATTCAGTTCACCTTTATCAGAATATAAGATATATCATTCTCATAGGGTACAAAATAGTAAATCAAAGAGAAATTTTGGTGGTATAAGTGTTCTAGTAAAAAAGTCGATATCAGGTGGTATTACACCTTTACCAAATGAAAACTCCAATTATATGTGGTTTAAACTTGACCAAAATTTTTTCTGTCTTTGTAAAGACTTGTATGTTTGCTTTTTACACATACCTCGAGTTACTCTAGAAAGGAGGGGGACCAGTTTGAAGTATTATCAACTGATGCTGCGAAATAGTCCGCTGTTGGGGATATTTTACTATGCGGAGACTTTAACGCCCGCACTAATAATGATATCGACTTCGTTACTAACGACAATGATTCCATCCATTCTAACTATGATCGTTATTATCTAGTCGATAGCTTAAGCTTGGGTAGGAATAGCCAGGATACAGTTAGGTGTGGTAGATGGAACAGTTTTTAGAGCTATGTATCCAGAGTGGGCTCAGTTATGAATGGGAGGATCTTTTGGGACACAGTTGGTAAATTTAAAGCCCATCACGTCATGGGTAGTAGTGTTATAGACTTTATGATTGTAAGCGAGAGCATGTGTCATAATATTTTAAGTTTTCGTGTCGATGATTTTATTAAATCACTCTCTAATCACTGTATGCTATCCTGTCTGCTAAGTGTTAATTTTGTGGAAAACAGGAAAATTTCCTCTGTTCCCATAAACTCTGCCCCTTGAAATACTTATTGAACAATGATTCTATTGATAAGTTTCAAGCTCCTCGGCTTCCCTCTGTCACATCTAAACTGGATCATTTTGTACATAGTGTTTACAGTTTAGATCAAGATGGCATAGATGTAGCAGTGAATGATTTTCAGTCTTGTTTAAATGAAGCAGCTAATATTTCACTTAAGCGAAAGAAAATTAAAGTTTTGGGGAAGAAGTAAAGAGATAAACCTTGGTATAATTCATTATTACATGATATGAAAAAAATCCCTTAATCACTTTTGCTTTTAACAAAGAGCTAAATGCTTCCATTTAAGTAAAACATACAAGACTAGGAAGGAAAAAAAAGCGAATTATTTAAAAAATGTAATGGATAAATTGAAAAATACCCCCGTCTGCTCCTAAAGCTTTTTGGGATATTATAAACAGCCTGAAAAGGACTGACCAGGAAAACAGAGAAACTGGTATAGATGCGGAATCAGGGTTTGTTCACTTTAAGGAACTTAATAATGTAAATATAGCCAGCTTCATTTGAATAACCAATACTGGAATGCCTTAAATTTGTGTAAAATTCCAGAAGGTATCTTGCTTGTTATATTTCTGTTAATGAAATAAGTAAAGCTTTCCTGAAGTTAAAGAATAATAAAGCTAGTGGTATGGATAGTATACTGAATGAGATATAGAAATATGGTCAGTATGTTTTGTTACCCGGCTAAGAAAAATTGTTTAATCTAGTCCTCGATTCAGGTATTTATCCAGGTAATTGGTCCACTGGTTATATTTTTTTCTATTTTTAAAAGTGGTGACTCCACTGAACCTAACAACTATAGGGCATTACCATTACTAGTTGCTTGTCAAAGCTTTTTAATTCTATTTTGAATTCCAGGCTCGAACAGTTTTCACAACAGAATTTTATCATATCAGATGAACAAATTGGTTTTAGATCAGGTTGTAGAACATCAGATCATATTTTTAAATTAAAGACAATTTTGGACAAATATTTAAACAAGTCAAAAATGGTATATGCCAGTTTTAGTGATCTTAGAAAGGCGT
>JAOXYH010000009.1:356980-378775 GCA_028566455.1 Botula fusca | reverse complement strand
GGTTACAAAGACATTAGAATACAAACTTGTACCGAAATATGACCAACTACTTCTGTATTAAGTGACTCTTCTAGCGTTGTACAGAATACGGACGATCATAATCTAAGTCCAGATGATGATGAGATAGTTGATACTGATCCAAAATTAAATTGTGGACGATTAAATAAGTATTTATCTCTTAAATCAGTTGAATGCTGTAACTATCTCCAAAAGTCACTGCATGAAAAGTTATCTTTTGGTTGGCTTTTGTACTTGATGAAAGTAACACAAAAGTTCATCCACTTCTCAAGACCACCTTTTATGTACCTTTTTATCATAGAAAGACCACCTTTCACCTTCCGATTCACAAAACTTACAAAAAAGATGGTCTTTCACCTTTTAAAACATCAAAATATGCAACAAAAGATGACCTTTCACCTGGTAGATCACAAAATGGAAACAAAAGTTTATCTTTCACCTTTCATTGAACCTCAAAATATGTAATGAAAGATGACCTTTCACCTGAAGATTACAAAATGAAAACGAAAGTTTACCTTTCACCTTTTATTGAACATTCAAATATCTAACGAAAGATGACCTTTCACCTGAAGATCACAAAATGGAAACGAAAGTGCATCTCTCACCTTTCACTGATCAAATATGTTAAGGAAAGCTTATATGTCTAATTGCTGAAGTAAAAATCCGACATCAGCAAGACCAAAAAGGCTTATTCTAAGCCTGTTTTTATGTCTGCAATCTGTAGGATAAAAACAAACCTGAGAGCAGTGTGGGCTCTATTTTTTTCAGTGTGATTGATTGAGATGTACACAATTCCTTTCCCATCAAAATTGAAACAAGATAAATACCGTATCGGGGAAATGTGGGGGTCAATTTTCGCATTCCACAATTTGGCATGACTACAAGTCTATGTGGATTATAGGTCTAATTGACATTTTCTCCATGATAAAATTGTCATTTTAAAGTAAAAAAGGTATCGACCTATAACCTGGATTTTACCAATACTATGAAATTGGCAAGATGCACAAATATTATAACCATGCAAAGGGTCGAGTATTGTTGTGTACTTACAATATGGAAGCAGTATCAGAATCAGGAAATGCAAGAGACATTACAGAGACAGGAGACTGAGACAAAGAACGGTCAATGAAGCCTTGTCAAAACAAACTGGACAATGAACGACAATAGACATTAACTTTTTTTAAGGAAAATCAAACAACTACAACTATCTTGCATACATAATTTATTTATTAACCTTTATTATCAAGTATGTAGAAAAGTTTACACAAATTTCCACGCATATAACATTTTTCTTCATTTTACTCCTTTATTCAAGAGTAGAATGCATCAAAATTAAAGAAACAAATCACATTCGGTTATATACATAAAAGTTCTGTTTTTCTTAAAAAAAAACATACCAATTATTATATGTATCACAGGCTCCCAACCCTTTGGTCAGGTGTTCTAAACTAGAGGCTCAGGTAAGCCTGTATTGCTCACCTGATTACTAAAATAAAGCCACTTAAGGATCAAATCCAAACACCACTTGGTTAGCACCGTGGAGGGAACATTCATGCCAAGTTTGATTTCAATCAATAAAGGAGTTCTCTAAAAGAAAATTTTTATATGAATTTCTAATACAGCCCAAATGCTAAACTAAGTCCCTCCTCCCCTCCAGTAGCCAACATTCATGCCATGTTTGGTTTCATTCCATTCAGCCGTTCTCCAAAAGTCAGACGATCTTTGTATGAATTTCCCATAAGGCCCTGTGTTAAACTAAGTCTCACCCCCTAGTGGCCATATTGGATGATTTTGTATGAAGTTCCCATAGGGTCTTATGTTCAACTAAGTTCCGCCCCCTGGTGGCCATGTTGGGGATGACCAATCGGCACCAAAGTAACAACACTTGGTCAGAACCTAAGAAGGAACATTCATGGCATGTTTGGTTTCAATCCATTCAGCGGTTCTTCTTCAGATTATCAAAATGCAAAAAGCTAACGACAGACGGACGCTTAGTGGTAGCAATAGCTCACATAGGTGAGCTAAAAACAATAAACCTAAGACACTGAGCAGACTGATGATTACAGAACTGTACCACAGGTATGACATAAAATGTTCACTGTACAAATCTCATAAAATATGACGTTCTCTTGGTGAGACTACAATCACGTTTCTGTTACTTAATTTTGTTTTTGCATATACAAATCTGCATTTGATTCTGTGAATAGGTATAAACATAGCAGGTCCATCTTGTACATATAAATCTGATGACCACAGTTCTATTGGTTTACCATAATAGTATCTTAAAGAATCTGGTAGTTGCTGAAACCAATTTACTTTAGCCAAATGGTGTGTCTGAACAACTCCATCAACAATAATACTATGCATATACAGTTTAACAATTTGACCTGGGTGTGGTGACATATCAGTACACTCTGTGTCAATTGCTCCATCACTATTGCACCAAAATGCTACAACATATGATGATCTTACACTTCTGCTTGACTTACATCCTATTAATGTTCCATTTAAGTATAATTCTTTACATACTTTAACAGATGTACATACAGTAAAATCAGACTGATATAATTTTGAATACATGTGTTCTAACCATCTAATTTCATTGTCATTTAAGACACTGTCTTTTAACTTTGGTATAAAAATATTAGTTGCTATATTAAAGCACCCATCTGTTATAGAAGCATACTGTGATGACAACTCAAGAATACTTGGTTTCAGTTGTATGTGTATATCACTTAAGGTACCTCTCTCTCTTGTAGTATTGGACATTTCATTGAAAACAGAATGAAAATGTTTCTCCATATTAACATCTCTCTCTCTAGCAAAAGATTCTTTCAAAAATCTTTTCATTAATTGTGCTTCAATATTCTTTTTGTTTGTTTTGTAAGATCCCAATATGCCATTTTCTCTTTCAAATGAAAAAAGCCAAAACGAATATACAGGTCCAAAATCTAAAATACAATCATACAAATGAGAATGCAAATGCATATTGGGAGTAACAAATTCTTGTCCGTACAACTGTTCAAACTTCTTGCAAAATTCAATCAATAACCTATCTGCTACTTTAGCGTTGTTAACAGTAATAAATATTGAACACAGTCTTCTACATGCTAAGACAAACTTTCTCCAACATTCAAGGTGTTCAGGTGGCAACAAATCACAGAGAGCATAAATTGAGAATAACAATGTCCAGTTCTTATATTGATCTGCATTAAATGACCCATATGATGACGAAAATTTTTTAGGTAGTCTTCCTATATCTGATGGGCATTCAAATGGTTCAATTTTTTCTTGTATTGACCTAAAGTCTTCATCACATAATATTTTTTTTGTTTTCCAAACAGAAATCATATGTTTAGCAGTCCCTAAAAATAAATTATGCATAGGATCTAATGCAGTCATTCTAACAGGATCAAAATACTCTAGTTCTAGCAATACAGAGTACCTAGTGCCAAAGTCACGTTCAAGCTTTTCTTTATCCCCTTTGCTGGTACAATTTTCTATCATATTACACTCTACACGGTGACTCTCATTATCCCTACATATCCATTCAGCTCTGTTAAAACCACCATAATTTTTTTCACCAACTGTACCAGGAAATTTCTTTTTACACTTATTACATCCAGCAGTTGCAGAATGCCCAAGAAAACCACATAACTTTCTGCTGGCAGGTATATCACATCCCACACATATAAGAGCAATCTTAAAACATTTAAGCATATTAGGAGACCTAGAGGAATACATAAAAAAACCATGTGACCATGCCTGATTAAGCTCTTCAACAAGAGGAGTCAAAAATGTATTTGTCTTAGGTTCAGTTTTCATATCAGGTATTACACCAACTAGTAACATATTTTCTCTCCTAAATCTTTGATCTCTAGGTAAATTACAAAATGCTAAGTACATGACACCTATTGAATATTGTGTGTGTTTATAAGGTTGAAACCAATCAACATTTAAAATACAGCCATAATTACCTTCTTCTGTGAAAAAATTATACTTTAAACCATTAAATTCATTCCATATTTTACCATCATATATATCATATAAAGTTCCTTCCTTTGTTTCTCGAGTACGCCACTGTTCACATAAATCTTCAAAACTATCTCTTTTTACAAAATAATTTAAGCTTGACTCGATTGATTTATAACAAAATATCTTGTATGGAACAAGGATTTTTGAAGACTCACTTTTAATTTCCATGAGAAGAGCCTGATTGCATTTTTTCCGAAAGTGAAGAAGTCGATGACGAGGAAACTCTATATAGGAACATTTTTTTGAAACTCTTGAACCTTCAACTATGTGAAAACAATCTTCAAATTCATATAAAGCATAACATTTTGTACAAATAACATACTGTTTAAAATCTAACATATCACTACGTAACAGTTTTGTTAACTGATACATGTTTTTAGGAAAAATATCACCAACTTTAGAATGAACATCTGATTTCAAAGACAAAACTTTAAAGAATGCCGACATTATTTTCAAAAGTAAAGTAATAGCAGAGTCTGAAACATAATAAATACACTGCCATAATATTAATAGTTTACAAAACCAAAATGTTAAGACTGTTATTTCTGAATTAGTGTTTGATTCTTTGTCCAATACTACATTCTCTTGCATCTCATTGTCAAATTCAGCATCTGAATAATTATCAGAAAAATCTGAAATTTCATCATTGTTTGCAATTGTATCAAAATGAGCATTAATATCTTCATCTTCTAAATTAGTATGTGATTTAGGTTTAAAATATCTCCATTTACTCATATTATCAAAATTAAAATCTTGTTCATCATCACTTATATCATTCTGTTTCCCATTATTTGAAAAATCATAAGTTGTTTCTGTGTTGACAGACTCGCTGGATGATACTACTGGTACACTATCACAAAATTTAACATTACATTCCAGTAAATGTCTACGGGCATGTCTGTCAGAAAACACGGCATTACATTTAGGACAAGCCCTTCGTGGACGCTTTGCCTTATCTGCCATAACTTATTTATTTTCCTATTTAAATGTTAACTTTCTTGCTGCTTAGATTTGTTTGATGTGCAAGCTTTTCAACAATGGAGTAGTGGCATCACGGCTAAGTGTGCACACTTTCCCCTAAGCAGATAGCTACATCACCAATAAACGAAGCAAGCAATTTTTAAATAATGAAAAAAATAAGACTCAGTTGTGAGGTAGTTATCACTACAAATGGCATTTCCCTAGTTTAAAGAATATTTCACTTGTATATTATAAATATGTAATGAGGGTAACAGAATTCAGCTAAATATTTACAACACTGCATTTGTATACAAAATACACAATGTCTTTGATATAAAATACAATGCAAATCAAAACATGTACTAAATACTAATAAACATTTTCTTGTTGCACTCGTTTCCGTAAATAGGCAGCAAATCTTTTAGTTTTCTGGTACTGGACCATTTTTGAGAACAAAGGATCTTGTTTTAGGTCGTTATAAAAACTGTCACCACATGTCTCTTTACTTTTTTCTTGCTTTGTGCCTTTTAGCTGTGCTGTCATGTATAAATCGGAAGTGTCCGTCTCAACTGCAGTGCAACCCTCTTCTTTATGAATGTTTTTCCTTTGTTCCCAGTACCTGTTACAAAAAAGGCAGTTTATAGCATTATCAGTAATTTTTACAAACATTATTATTAGAATACATATAGTTGTGCAAAATGATAATTCCTAAAGGAGTACAAAGCAAGATTCTGAAATAAGTGAGCATGATTCACTGATTATATCACCATGCTCCCAATCTTCTGTGTATCATGATGTTACAAAAAAAATGTAATAAATGCAACAGAATTCCCATTGCGCTAATAGCGAGCACCGTGAGCAATGGTGAAGTCATTGCAAGCGAAGTGAGCTCTACAGCAACGCATGTATAAAGAAAATGTTGAAATTTCAATGCAAATTGTATGTATGGACAGTTTTTTCATTTGCCGTTCACTCTGCAATAATAAAAGCATACATTGATTTCTGAATTTACAGTTACAACTGATTTCCATGATGCACCCATGCCCTGTAACTGACTAAAAGTTTGCACTATGTTTATCATTGGTTAAAAGACAATAGTGTTTGTGCCTTTCTGGCCAACTCATATATATAGTAGTTATCAATAAATACTGCCGTAAACAAGAATATCTAACATGTTGATGGTAGGGACCATGGCCATCTTGAACTTTATGTAAGGTATACATGTAAAGTGTTTCATCCATTATTGAAGACCTTATAGCAAATGAAGAACAGCATTGTTTTCTGTGAGATTTTGTCTCGTGTATATTTACCCATATTTCTTCTTATTTAATGTACTATATATCAAGACTGAATATTACATGTACATCAAATGTCTTCTATGGGTAATATTTATTGCCAATCATGAACAATTATTCTGAACTGTGAGATGACAATATTTCTTTTCTTGGGGAGCATGTAAATTTCCTTTATCTGATAAATGCTGATGTAAAATAGTATCATGTACAGTGGTATACAGTATACCAACCTTTGTTTCTTTAATTTACGACGTCTTCTGCTTCTTGCCTTCACTTGTTCTTTATTTCTCTTTTTACCTTTCACTAACTGCAAGAAAAGTGTGAATTTATGAATAAATCATCAGAAATATAAACTTTCATACAACTTAAAGGAGGAAAGAGATCAACACAATTCATAATATCCAATCAATCAAATTTGTTTGTACTGTTTACAATATCAAAGTTCGCAGATCTAAACTTCAAAACGTTATTTTTCAAACCAATAAAATCTTGATTACAAAACTTGCCACTCAATCCAATACTATTTTTTGGTTCAAAACCCTTCTGTTAACTTATTAATAAATCCATTTCATGACGTCATGAGTAGTGATTTGTATTATACCAAACTAGTTCCCATTACGTTTCCAAAATTTAATATTAGAATTATTTTTTACGAGTAATTTATTGGAATTATAAGAAATAAAGGTTATTTTGAAAGAATGCATTTGATATGTAAACTGGGCCTCTCTCTCACAAACTTCACATAAAGTCCTCTGAATGAGTTGGCCGAGTTTGTACATAAATAAATTCCATCAAAATCAATTTTAAATTTATTATTATAATAGTTTTACTGTGATTTTATACAGCAAAAAGTACAAGATGGTTATTATGATTGCTATGAAATCACATGATATGCCTTAAATAATGTTGCTATTATTGAATCCAAACAATCGGTTAACCATCCAGAACCTACCTTTGACGCAACAGAGTCTGTCTTTGGTGACTTCTCAACTACAGAATTAGATTGGTATGGGATTTCCAGTCTGAACGATCTGTCAACAATGGTAAACACATCTCCATGGTTTAATTTTACTGGTGTGTCAATACAAGTGGTGTATTCTCTGTGTACGGTAACAGGATTATCTGTACAAAGGTTGGTCAGGTAAATCTAAAAAAAAATAATAAATAACAGGCTGTCAAATCATGAATTTTTTCATTTTACAAAAACTTTTTTATAACTCAAATGAGCCTGTATTGCTCAAATCACAGTGAAAATTAGTACAGCGTGATAAAATAGTACTTTTACAGTACAATTATGAAAGGAGACTACCCAATGACCATCCCTGCCATGTTTGGTTCAAAATGGCCAAATGGTATAGCGGAAAAGATTAAAATGTAAAAAAGTTAACAACGGCAGGAGATGGTCGGATTACGGACACCCAGTGGTAGCAAAGTGGTAACATCATTTTCAGCCCATTTGAGCCCCTAGTTTCCCAACAAGAATGAGCAGAACTCCATTTTTAATTCCATGTTGTAGCAAGGATTATTGTGTGATGATGATAGACTCATAACATAAGGAGACAGCAAATTTTTTTGCGGTCTTATAAAAAGATACTTCATACAAGTTTGACAGTTTCTGCCCCACTGTGGTTTGGAAATTGGAAACAAAATAATAATTTACCTTTCCATTGTCTTTAACACTGATCCTACAATGCTCTTTTAAAACATCAGCAAGCTGAATTCTTATATCACAATCATCACCCCTAGAAAAAAATATTAAAACACCTTACAGGTTCTACTTTTATAACTAGGACTGGGTTGCACAAAGTTAATAGACTATTAAATATTTAATAGTCTTTTCAGCTTGAACATTTTCTACTAATTTCACAGAATTATAACTTTTAATAGTATATTTAAGGATTGATCATAATTTTTTGGGAGGTTCATGAAGAAATAAACAGTGTGTGTACAACGTCATTCAGCTTATTTCGAATAAACTGAACAAAAAATTTTGATCAATCCTTATAATTTCATTCAAAAACATTTTTTTTCTATCAAAAATATATTTTAATATTAAATTAAGCAAACAAACTAATGAAATAAAATTCAGCAATCCCCTCTGGTGCCCCTCGCACTTAGAAATCAGGTTTATTGAAAAATAACCTCATTTTTTTAGCCAATCAAAAAACCTGTTACATCCAAAATTAAATTATCAAATTCTAATCGAGCTTTGTGCAACCTAGTCCAGATGATCAAATAACTCTAGATCTTTTGAAAAGATAGGGGCCTGGGTGGCTGAGTGGTTAAGGTATGTGCAGTTGGTTATACAATATCCTCTGTGTTGGGAGTTTGTGCTTTGCTTTGTATAGAACAAAAAAAACAGTGTACCAGCACTTGACTTGCAACCGTATATTACATAAGGTTTGTCAGTTACCTGCCTAAGGTTGGCCGTTCTCTCCAGGCTTTAGCCGCTGCAATATATAGCTAAAATACTGCTGAAAGTGACAATAAACCCCATACATCAATCTTTAAAAGATACACTCACTCTGTTGTCTGAAATATTGGCACAAAAGCAAAATTCTGATAGTGATTGTTATACAATGTACCTTGTAATTTGGAACATGTTAAGGACCAGGCATCGGATATTCTCTAATTTTGAAACTCTTTCCAATATATTCGGATATTACTGTTTACAAACACAGAAAAAAGAAACTTCAATACAATTTCGTACTTCAGAGAGGGAATAACTCATGAACATCAAAAATAAAATGGGACAAAATCAAACTTAACCTTCCTTCAGTGGAGGGGGTTGGGTGACCCAATGGTTAAGTTTGCAATGACTGCTGCCTAACACCTCTGCATTGCAAGTTCACATTCCACATTGTAAACAACAAAAAGGATGCACTCAACTTGCAACTGTATGTGAAAAGGTTTGTCAGTTACCTGCTGCACAAGGTCAGCAGTTCCCTCTGGGTACTTCGGCTTCCTCCGCCACTAAACTGACTGCCATGATAAGGCTGAAATACTGCTAAAAACGGGTTAACCAAAACGGGATGAATGGAAAGATGGACTGACAAAAGTGCCCCTGTTACCTTATGGTAGGGCATGAAAAAGGTGTCAGTCAGTTGTTTTTGTGTTGTTTCATTTTTGCTTTCTTCAAGTCTAATGACTTAAATTATGTCTGTTGTTAGTCTTTACCTTCCAAATAAGCAATTTCTGGCAGTTAAAGGAAATCTGGCTCCATCACCTCCGCTTCTTTTGATCACAACAATATTACCAAATAACATTCTGAAAAAGAAAATCAATTGAAGTTGCAACTAATTTTTCTTAATTTGAAAACAGAACAGATATGGAGTTAT
Organism: Botula fusca; assembly: GCA_028566455.1. NCBI lineage: Eukaryota > Metazoa > Mollusca > Bivalvia > Mytilida > Modiolidae > Botula > Botula fusca. Next base: position 369,129 of record JAOXYH010000009.1, on the reverse strand, counting down.
GTCAAGGAGACAACAATCCATCTCCATAATAAACTAACCAAGAAAATACATTTGGGGGTCACCACAAGGTCTTCAAAACAGTGGAAAACCCACACCATGCAGCAAGCCCTAAATGGCCCCGGACAAAAAAACCAAGTGGATAAATCAGCGGACTCAAAACCATATCCAATCATCGAGTACATGTATGTCTGCTTCAAACTTTATAAGCAAGCCATTGCTTTTCAAACAAATACCATTTACATGTATACAGAAAAATATCGTAAGTTCTGTAGCAAAATGGATTGTACAAATAAAAGATTACAACTCATTTAAATGTTATTGTTATCAACAAATCATGTTTAAATTTTTGCTTACTCATATCTACAGAATAAGTCCTGTCTGGAAGCTGAGGACAAACAGGATCCTTGAAAGTCCCAAAGGGTGAACCTCAGATCTAATTCCTTTGCCTGTTAAAAGTTGTACAGTCTGAAAAAAAAATCATAGAAATAAATAGATATAAGGCAATGCCATATATTTTAATTTAGTTGCTTCATGTATCGACCGTATTTTGACATACCGGTAATAAGTGCCATGGGCCCTAAAAAATTTTGAACCCTTTTTGAGACCTTTAAAAAGCACATTGGTCACTAAGGTGTAACGATACATCAAGGTACATTTGTATCTCAATATTCCAATACGTCTGCTTATCGTGATACAATACGACAGGTACAACAAAAAATGTAAACATACTTGTTGAATGTGATGATTTTGCTTATTTCTCCATGAAAAGAGACATGGATTTTTCTAGCATTCCATAGGGTCCATTAAAAGGACCCTTTCCCAATGAAAATTTTTATCAAATCATGCAGAATTCCCAAAATTTTGAACTTAACCCCCTAATTTGATTCTCAAAAGACCAATTTTGCAATTAAAATTTTCCCAAAAACCCCAAAAAGGACCCTTTCCCAAAATACCTAGATAAACCCCTGAGAGAAAAATAATATGCCAGTCGCCTGAGCTGGATATAACTAGCTATAAGGACAGTTCTATTAAAATCTTTTTAAAAGTAACTTAGAAGGAATCCATACTGCAAAATATTTAAATTATTTTGCTTTATATTTAAAATTTTAAAATTTAAATATTTAAAATTATTTTGCTTTATACATGTTATATTCAGCTTTATATTCAAAATTATTTCAATGGTATCCAAACTTTGACAAAAATGCTAAGACAACACAGACTCAGAGTATTGTTCTGATAACTACATAATACATGCAGTGTATCATATCGAAAGTAATAGTATCATGAAGAAAATTTATGATACATACATGTATCGTATCGTGAAGGAAGCATATCACTTACGTAACAACCCTTTTGGTCACTAAAAGTAGCCTCCACACTTAAAGACAAAACTTTTAAACGTTTTTCTTATAGCATACATTTGTACATTGTAGATGCATGTATCAGTTTCCCATTTTTGACAAAAATACAAAAAAATACTTTCCTTAATTCAAATAAATAATTGTCAGGATCAATAGCCTGGATTTGAATGTCACTGGCATATACCTGAATTCAAAATTCCATTAAGAACAGTTAACTACATGTATGTAGAACAGTCTCAGTTAGTGAAATGAGAGTTAAAAGGGGATTATAGACAGTGACTACCAGATGATATTCCCTGCTGTGTGAAATTGAAGATGCAGAGATTAATCTGTCCACTTGATCAAGTTATCACTTATATAATTTACTTCCTGTCCCATAAAACTATTAATCTATTAATTACCACAGGATGTTGCATACAAATTATAGCCATATGTCAGATTAGTTTAATTTTAATCTTGCACATACACCATTGATTAAAGAATAATTATGCAAAACCCTTTCTAGAAATCTAAGTAATAATACGATGTAATTTATTTAAAGGGGTAACATAGTTGAATAATGTACCCCATTTCAGACAAATGAGCAAAAGATTTTAACCCCATTATATTGTTGGAACATCAATACCAACACATACATGTATGAGCAGTGCTGACTTCTCAAAAAAGGTTACTGGACATTATTTTGGGTATAACTATGCAGATTATAGCACTTGCCAAAGTATACCCTGGCTGTTCTACACAGAAAAATACTGGTAAACATACCCTAGTGTTCTAGTCAAGGAAAATATGTATACCCTGTTCTAGACCAGCAAAGAAGGTCCCGCCCTGGAACGCCCCACTAAACTAGTGATTATTTACCCATTCTAAGAAGTATAATAATTGCATGTTGTATTTTCATGTAGAAATCCAAGCAGAAAGTTAAAGAAGCCTTTCAAATTACTTAAAATCTATCACTTAATTTCTTCAGACATATACACTATACTCTGTGCTTAAGACTAGCAAAGAAAATGTATACTCTATTCTAGATTTTCTCCAATTACTCAGATCTATTGATGATGTAAGACATATACATGTATTTTCCCTACATATGATAAAAATGGGGATAAAAGTACTGTATATATTGACACTTGACTTTATAAAGTGCAGTAAATTGTAAGATTGTAACCCAGTTCCCTTAGACACATGTAACTGTTCTGCTCGAAGCAGGACATCTTTGCACATTTACAAACTCGACTCAGCACATTTACAAAATGTACCATCTCTGGCCCACCTGATAAATTTATTGTACATAAAATAGTTGTAGTTTTCACAGGTATGACATTTTACCCGACATGAATACACACAAAATAAACAGTCAGGAAAGCATACTATCTAACAGGAAAAATCATGCTTTTTAAAACATAATCATACTTCTAAACAATGTCACTTAGAACAGATTAGAAAAATAGCATTCTCTGATTTTACTACTTTTCAAAACACCATAAAATGTTGTGGTGTTGTTCTGCACATAATTCTGCATTGTTTTTTTTTGTGTGTTTATTATGTATAATGTACATTCCACTTTCAGGGAGAGTAATTCTTTAACAAGGACATGTTTTCCTATGTATTACCTGTAAAGATTGGGCTTTATAAATGATATATACTTACAGTTTTTAATGAAAAATCCTGAGCTGAAAACACTGAAAAGCTCCCAGTTTCAATATGGCGCCCGAGTAGCATTCAAAGGCTTGTGGTAGGGGTGCAGCTCTGGTTATTTTCCAATCTCTATATGGAAATGTCTTCCTTGCAGCCAATCAGCATCTTGACATGCCATCCTTATCTGAGCTTATCTCATTTACACAGCCGCAGACGCGGTTCTTTCGATTTCGGCGCCTATTCAAATCAAACGCGGACATCACTACAGTATTTCTCGATCAAGAATGTCTCTCAACAACGATATTTCTGACGATGAAACCGGGGATGAAACTCCCCTTGCTGTGATTCAAAGGAATAGGAATCGTGTTCGGGGATCACGCAAAAGAGCTTTGATTGAAGACAGCGATCCCGAGGACCTTCCAAGTGAGGATGATGGAAGGACAGACAGATCATTTGAAACTAGCCCTGATATCCGCAACCAGAACCATGCAACACCCAGTCCCTCAAGACAAGTAAGTGTATTTAGGCGCATTTATATTCCACAGCTAAACAAACAAGTCACCATGATATTTTTGTGATGATATAAGGGGCCAGTGGTAAGTATTTCAGAATTTTGTTTTCAGTAGTAAAATTTAAAAGACAGAGGTAATGACTAAAACACCAATTTAATTAAACTTCTTAAACTGGTGGTAGTCCTACTTTACCACGTATTATTACAAACCCACAATAATCGCTTACAGCAACGAGAAGAGCATGGAAATCCCCTATGTCTAAATTTAGCTTGTGACAGGATGTTTGTGTACTTAATACCTGGGACGAATATAAGTAAGGTGCCTATAAGTAAAATGATTTATTACTCCCAGTTGATACTAACAATTTTGATGCTTATTAGACCGTATTTCACCTCATTAAGACCAAATTATTGAATAATAATCCTTCACAGACTCAGTCAGTCAAAAAATGTATAGTGGCAGAAAGTATGTATACACAAAATTGCCCGACAGAAAGTAAAAAAACTAGACTCTTGTTTGTTGGATCACTCCTACCAACACATATATAGAAAGTTACCCCATCCCCCACCTCTTATCATGTTGGACAAGAGGCAGGTAAACCAATCAATTAAGGTAGCCCCCAGGCACAGGGCTTTGTCACTATCCACATACACTATCAAGATGATAAACACAATGTTTGTGGCAATTAATACTATACATGTATTTACATGGATAGTGCCAAGGCCCTGTGTGTAGCACTGTGATATAGGTTTATAGTAACCAGTCATCCTATTCTGGATGAGGGTAAAATCTTGGACAATGACACATCAACATCAAAACCAACCCAAATAAAAAGATATATGTTCAATGTACCTGTCTATCAAGAGTATGACTTACAATCAATCCGCATTAAGTATGGAGTTTTCTTTTCACCTGTTCATTGACTGGCACATTCTTCTCGTTGATAATCATACTCGCTTTGATTACCAATCATTAGTAAAGTTTAGTTTAGTTTGAATTAAAACAGGAAATTCTATCTGAAAAAAAAAATGCAAGACTCCCTGACATTTTAGTATTAGTCCCCAAAAAAGGACCACTTCAACAAGACATGTGAATAAATCTCACAACGAAATTCGGAACTGACAATGTGACGGAGAATCCATAAAACAAAAAGCAGAAGATGGGGGTGGGGGCAAATGGAAGCTACTGTAAAAACAACTTGAGTATATTCCTGACTATAGGTACAATGTTTTAGTGATTTCAAGTGAAAATGGGTTGAACCAAATTTTAAGACACAAAGCTCCAAAAGTGTTTCTGGAACACTGATTTTCTTTTGCATGACTAGATTTTTTTTTCACAGATATTTCAATGACCTTTTCTTTAATTGGAATTGTTTACATGTAGCAGCTGGAGTCTCAAGAAAATATTGGATAAATACTGATATGTATTCTACAAGTTTGTAAAGTATGCTTTCAAAAATAAAATTGCATCGTTTGTAATATATTTTTGCAAAATTTTGCTGAATGAGATGTAGGTTTGCCAAACAGTACATGTTGTATATAAAGGCTGCATTTAATAAAAAGAAGGGATATGGTTTGTTTTACATGTTGTTTCATAGACATTGATTTCAGATGTTTTTTTCAGAGCACTTTTCAGCTTCATTTTTCACCTGCACCGCTACAGGTATTTGCGACCAGGACCTCCTTAGGGACACACCATTTAATGTCCAAGGGGAGGACATAGATTTTAACCAATTTTTTTTCAGGTGCAAATGTTTTAATTTTTGCACCTGTTGTGACAATTAATTTTTTTCAATAATTAAACAATACACAGCAATCATGTTACGCTAGTTTTATTAGTACTTGTTGAAAGAATATTTTACGTTCAGATAAGTATATGTAGTATGTAGGATATAAACGTTACACAGTAACGTGAGTTTGTCAGTGACCTAATATAGTATAGATTGGGTCAGTAAATTCCAAATGGGGACCCGAGCTTCGCTCTCGCCCAATTTGAGTTTTACTGACCCAATATACTATATTAGGTCATTAAAAAACTGTGTAACATATATTATTATTTCATTTTGTAAATATTCTCTCATATTTTTTCTACCATCAAATTATTAAAACTATGCCTAAACCCCAGTGCCATTTTCAGGTTAAATGGTGGGCCTCTTATTCATTTTTGCCATACTTTAACAAAGGTCTTGCAAATCAATGGAAGACAATGCCATCTGAAGTGACGTATAAGTCATCTGGGGAAGTCAAGGTCACACTTACTGTCATTGTTCAGTAATCGAAGTGGCCATGATTTATCTATGATAAGAACATGCCAGTTGATCAATGAAAGCAAACTCCATACTTAATGCAGATTGATTGTAGTACATTTCCTTGAGCTGATTCCAAAAAAGATTGCATTTAGCTTTCTTCATTTAGTAAATTAAAAAATGTAACCTTATTGCAAATTCAGTTACGGTAATACCACAATTGTCATGTAACCGTAACAAAATTACATATGTATAAAGATTTAATTGCTTTTGATGTGAAACTCAGAACTCATTAATTTACACACATTAAATGGAATAAAGCTGGAAAAAATTTCATATTATGATAAACGGGATTGCTGTGAAATATTATCAGATCATAATTTTAAATAAGGTCATCATTTAACAAATGTTTAATAGGCAGTACCGGTAAATATTTCACAGGTATAGGAATATTCACACCCAGAAGCAATTATCTCTTACACATATAGGTTATATATACATGTACAAACAATTTTTCAGAGAAAAAGCTGCTTGTTATTTTAGAAATGAAAATGTCTTTGCAGATAAGTGAAAGTTCAGCTGTACTCCATACATCAAGTTTCAGAAGCACACCAAACATTGATACACCAAATTCCAGAAGCACACCAAACGTTGACACACCAAGTTCCAGAAGCACACCAAACATTGATACACCAAATTCCAGAAGCACACCAAGTTCCAGAGGCACACCAAGTTCCAGAAGCACACCAAACATTGGTACTCCAAGTTCAAGCGGTGCTAGCAGCAGTGGCCCTTTTAGACCATTAGTTATAGAGTCCAGTACACTGAATACCAATGATATTCATAGTCTTGGTAAGATGCAATGTACAGCAATATAACTAACATATACAGGTACTGAACACTTGATATTCTGGCATTTGCATATCCAGAGAGAGGTTTGAGCTGATGCCTTATTACTTAATTTTCATTAAGGCAGCAGCTGAACCTGGAAAAGTTAAAAGAACGAGACAGATTTCACATGAAATGCTGGAACCGTAGTTTACTAATAAAATACCAAAATATGGTGACCTTTGTAGTGATCATTTTCAGCAGTAATTGCTATGTAGTTTCACCATTAAATTACATAAATGGACTTCATCTAAATGTAGAAGAGACTATATCAGATACATTAACCTGTAGAAAGTATGAAGGATTTCTGTCGGAAACTTGTCATGTCACAATTTTGCCAAGCGACCATGAGTTTGTGATGATGCTATCAGTATATGTATACATTTTGTACAAAAATTTAAACTCATTTCTATGTTTTTAGTGACACATAATAATTTCTCATCCACACAGGCAACAGAGATTTACTTATTAGGATATATGAGAGGCAGGAGGAAATCTTGCAACGTTTGAAAACACATGCACAGGACAACAGCTCTGCAAAATCCAAAGAAAATCTTGTAGTTCCATTACCTGTTAAGGTAATTTCAGTAAAATAATTTGGTGGCTTATTTTAACCCAATTTCACATACACTGCACAGTTTTCACTCTGTTTTTTTTGTCTATTACTGTACTTGTATATTTTTTATACTGGGGGGTTTTGTATGGCAAATTAGAACCCTGCCATGAAGGGAGAGCAAAGGAAAACTTCTATTTTTAACACACAAATTGCTTGTAAATTTTGTTATTCCGAATCTATGTAAACCTTGTAAGAACAACTTTATAACACTAAAGGAAGAATGGCTACAACAAAAACTAAATATTACAAATTTCAGTAAAATCTTAAAAATCGTTATAAAATATTGGCACCATTTGTTTGATAGGTTGAGGGAGATTTGCAAAGAAAGTAAGGGAAAAATTTTGAATAGGGACTTGCACAAATGGTTTTAAGCGAGGATTACCGGTAACAAAAGACACCATAATGAATGTATTTATCAACAAATTTTTTAAACAGAAAATACACAAAGAACATTATTTTAATGTGCAAAACTCTTCATACCAGTGTTTCCAGAATGCACCATCTCAAGAACAATCTGCTTCATTTTCATAGTCATGATAGTGAAATTAAGTATTATACAGAACAAACATTTAAGGAATTTTTTAATATTCTGAAAAAAAACATACTTTGATGTTGTAGAATGCTGTGAGACAAGGATACAAAGATGGGGAAGAAAGAGGTCTTTCTTGGAGCTTTGATGGAAAAAGGTAGTATTTCTATATTTAATCAGCACCTACATAATTCAAATTTTGTTTCAACAGAGGAGAAAAAAATGTGTGCATTTCAACTTTTCTATATGTCATGAATTACCTACATTTTTGTAGGAAATTGCCAGCAATGACAATATATTTTTTTCCTTTCAAAACATAAAGTTTTTGGGTTACTAAGGACCAATTTTTCTGGGTAGGGAGGCAAATGTAATTTATTTTAGGCCTTATTTATCAACATGCTGCTGGTCTTTCAATTTACCCAGACCTGTCAAGTCTCACACAACTCGCATGAGACTCGCATAAATGTTATCCAGATATTTATTTTTTCCTTTGATCTTTGAAAATTTTGACAAATCTCATGCGAGACAATTTTCAAAACTTGACAGGTCTGATTTACCTGAGTTATACATCGTGTACTGTATATAACTTTCAGGGTTTTAAAATTGCAATTTTTGGAAAAGGAACACAATAATAATTAACATGTATATATACATTTCTACAATGTTATTTGGGTATGCAGCTGGCAGAACGTACCAGAAACACATTCTTTATGCTAAAAGCAGCCCCCTCCATTTTTTGGGTTAAACCTTGTAAATCTTGCAACATACGTTATAAATTTGGGAGACTATTTACCAGGGACAAACTCAAATCTGCATTCATGGCATTTGTAGCTTAGTTTCACTTGAAAGACAATAACTGGAGTACCAGATAATTATTTTAACCATGAAATTTGCAGTAGTTATATATATGTACATATACTATAGACTCAGTATAGACAAATTAGTTAACTTCAAGATTACATTTCAGAGTTACTGATGCTGTAAATAAAGATATGACATCACATATTGTGACATTTGTAAAAGGGTGGAATCCCTCATACAACGATTTCACAGTATTAAATTGTAAGTATAAAATAAGCACATGAATTTCATCTTTGACTTTTTCCATAACTCATTCTAGTATCGACAAGAGTTATCTCTCTTTATATACAAATCAAATATTCCCTTTAGAAAGTAATTTATTAAACAGGTATTCACATTGATTTTAGCTCACCTCCTCCTATTTGAGGAAAATTCAAGTCAACATTATTTCATGGACACAGGAACAAACTCAAATTTTATCGAGGTAGATTTTTATAAAGAATATAATTCTTATAAATTTCTGCATAGACAGTGTTGAATTAAAGTACACATTTGGCTTTACAATGAATGTATATTTACCCCATGTGAAGTTATTTTTGTAATATAGTCACAGATTTTATTGTATTCTTAATTTGTTTATTTGTAGGTGCCATAGCCAGATATTTTTTGACGAAAAAACAAGAAAATTCTGCTATCAAACAGAATAAACATGAAAATGAAAAAAGAAAAAGAGCCTTGTATGAAAGGAAAAAAGAGGTATATATCATTGTTTACAATTTACTATTATAAGGTGGCATATGGTACTGGTTACCTGCCTATAACACTGTTACAGGCAGGAGGGTATCAACCCCCTACCCCATGGAATACGGAATATTCTATAATTTTAGGCATACCAAGTTAAATTTTGACTCCCGGTTAGAATTTAGCGTACACATAAAATTTGACCCCTATTTTATTTGGCCTGGCATACAGTACGCTACACCTTGCGTAAGGAATACCATGTAAAAGGACCCAGAATCCCGCGTTCCAAAAGGGGGTTGGCATCCCCAGGCAGGTAACTGGTACCATATGTCACCTTGTAATAATAACATTTCTTTTCTTATAAATGATGAAAAAAGTCAATCAAATCGCCAACAGTTTAAAGAAATTTCGATTAATGTAACTTGTAAGGCCACACCAATTTGATTTTTAGTTCTTTGGATTTTTTGTTGCCAAAAATAGGAGCGAACGAGCGATATTTTTTTATTCTTATTTTCTTCTTGAGGCGAAGGGAAAATTCTGGAGAGGTACACAACTTTTTTCTACAAAATTTTTGAAGAGGGACAAGAGTTTTGCTTTTATTTTCAAGAAAATGGAAAATTTGAGGCGATATTTCAGTATTTTTGAAGCGATAAGCGATCAATTTTTTTTTCTTTTAAAATTTACATTCTCGAAAAATTGGAGAGGGCAAATCCAAAGAACTTAAATTCAATTTGTTGTGGCCTAAATTCATTTGTCAAAATTCAAAAATCGAATAGGACAAAACAAAATCATATGACAAAAGCATGGTAGGTACAGAGCACCTTTGTTATATCACAACTAACTCAGTTTAAAAAAGATTGCAATTAGATTGACCAAAAACAGTGTTCATTCATGGTTAATTTCTGGATTTGTTTGCAAATAAGATTGCTCTCAGTGTCATGTAGCGTGTAAAAACAAAGCCAGTAAAACATCTCTTTCAGAATTTTGATGACTAAAAAAATGTCGACCACCAACCTTGAATTTTTTTTCAGAAATGTACGTAACCAAACAACACACATTATTTTCTTTGCCTATAAATAAATGAATTTTTTATAGCTCTCTTTCTATGATCATTCTTTCTTTTTTCAGAAAGCAAAAAGAAGAGTTACTGCACTAGAAAAGCAGGAAATTACCTCTGAAAAGAAAGCTAAAATAAGGGAGGCGTTGAAGCCTGTGTATATGTCATCAGATGAGGAGGACCAAGAGGGTTTTATAACCCATCAACCCTCTTGGCAGTCTCCAAAATTTAAAGAATACAAAAGGAAACTAGATGCAGCATATCTGGAAATATGCTCATTAAAAAGCAAACGATTATTGCAAAGAAGAATAATTGGGGACATGAACAATAAAGAGGCCCCCGAAGTGCCTGATAATCTCAAATGGATATTAAAAGAATAATAAAGAATTTTATTTTGCTGTAATTGTAGTTTTTCTGGTTTTCTGGATGTGATTAGAGGCTAATTTTAAGGTCAAGTGCACAAAACAAATGAGCAAATATTTAAATGATCATTTAATGCATTCTTATATTAAACAGACACAAAGTGCATATTTAAAGTACAAGTTAACGTAATCAACATATGCAAGAAGACCCAGAGGACAGGTTAATAAAGTCCAACCGATAATGCAACAACAATTTTAAAGCTTTCAACTGACAGTTGATAACACAAAAAGTAATTTAATAAAATGCTCCAATACCGAGGGTAAGCATGCCTTGCACAATTTAACCTGTAGACCGAAAAAAGTACACAAGTTTTTGCCTCCATATATGCCAATTGAGAGAAAATACAGGAAACAGTATAATATCATAACTAAGATATTATCTTGACATTTGTGATTAGACTAGACTTTTCAAGATTGTTGTATGCAGTAAAGGTCATAAAACACTCAAAACTACAGCAAGGCTAAATTCTGCTGATCTCTACCCTATACAACAATCTTGAAAAGTATAACTTTAAGCCCCTGAATTTTATGCCTTTCATCTCGAAAGATCACCTTCTTTTTCATAAAATACCATAAAGTGTTTACCTTTTGTCCACCTTTATCCTCAAAAGGTGATATTATGATCAACTTTTTTTATGCCTTTCATGTCAAAAGGTCACCTTTTCACAATATATCAATAAATGTTGACCTTTTGTCCACCTTTTGGCAAGAGTTTCTTTTGCATTGGTGCAACAACCCAGTTTCCCTGTGCATTTCCATCAACCAAAGGGTTGCATAAGGAAATCTTTCCTACACCTTTCTAAGAACCCATTTTTCTTTTGATCACATTTTATCAATATTTTGTTTCCAAAATGTATAAAATTGTTCAACTTTTCCAAAATATTTTGGAACAAAAGGTACTATTTTGAAAACCAACTTTATCCAAAAGTTAAACTTCCGTTTGAATTTGGAAGCATTTTGAATAAATAAAAGTTCATCTTTCATATAACTTGAGTCTACCTTTTCATGAAGAAAAAGCTGTCCTTTTGTCTTCCTTTTCACAAGATAAAAGTTGCCCTTTTATATACCTTTCGACAAAAAAAAAGTGGGCCATTTCAACTGCCTTTTGAATCATCAAAAGGTATACAAAAGGTTTACCTTTTGTAACTTTTGGATTTTTTTAAAATGTGAACAAAACGTAATGAAAGGTAATCAAAAGTGGGTCTTTCCACTATCTTTTAGTTGCCTCAAAAGACAATTTTTGGTGCAGTGATGACATAAAAACATAATCCTTTTGTTTTCCCTCTTATAATGCAAAAATGATCAATGTAATAAACAATATAACTACGTATGGAATTCGAAT
>JAOXYH010000009.1:181150-191369 GCA_028566455.1 Botula fusca | reverse complement strand
GGGACAACAGATTGGTCTTCGGGTTAAACAAAAATAGCCGTTACCCTCGAATCTAGTCAATAACTGTATACTGTTTACCCGCTTATGCAACAAAATGTATTTTTACTGAAGACAGAGCATATTTTCCTGATTCCCTCTATTTTTTCAGCAGCAAATATTTCATGAATATTTTCAGTTTATTCTTCTAAATGCATCAGAAAGCACACAAAGGTAATTATGTTTGCAACGTTTTAAACTTGAACAAGAATTTTTGTAAAATGATACTGGGATGTGTAGTTTCCACGCATGATTCGTATTCTGCATTTTATCTCCGAAATCGGCGTAAATGCGGAAATTCCGTGAAGTAAACAGCTCTGTTCAAGGTCAAGAATGTGTGCTCTAGTTACACAGAATTTCTAAATAAACGTGTGCTACTGTTAAAAGTCCATAAAATGTGTTTGAGTTGCCTGGAATTTCCACTTAAATGTGTTTGAGACAACAAGAGTCAACTGTACAACAACAAAGCAGATTTGATTTTAGAGGGTGACAGTGCATTGTTAGGGAAACATAAAGATGCAGTGACTAGATAGAATAAAGTTTTGTCATATAAACCGGGTATCCAGTCATTAGAAGCAATTCAGGCATCCAGTCATTTGTTATACTTTGATTCAGGCCTCTTTTCTAAAATTTGGATAGATAAAAATATGAATTTCGCAGTATTTGGGGTAACAACCTCAAACACCATCACATGTGCAAATGCCAGCAAGATCTCCATTTCACTGTCGAAACTTGACTAATGTCAAATAATTACATAACCTAATGACCTATGATTATTTTTCCAGATGTTTGAATATTTTCAATTAACTAAACTGCATTCTTTACCTGTCATCTGATATGGGCAAACATTCTTGACTGCACCAGTTTGGACAGCGTTTCTACTGATCAAATCCAAACCAGTACCTATAGAATATGGCCTGTGCCAAAAATCCATAGGGATACTTCTAACTCTGCTTTCAATAAGTAAAGGAAAGATCACCACTGGGGACTATTTCATCTGAACAGCCCTTGAAAAATAACCTTGTCTTGGGTAGACCCTTATAAAGTACAATTGGCAGTTTTTGCAAAAAAAAAACTTTTGACTCTCAAGCCTAAAACTCATCTCTTCAAAAAATTTCTTTACATATAGTACAAGAAAAGAAGGATATGGAGTATAAATTCATGACACAAAATCCCTACATGTACTTGACAAAACCTAAAGCAAAGGAACAATGTTTTTATTGCTGTTCTTCATCTCAAAGTCACAGTGGGCCTTCAACACGGAGCAAAAGCTTATCACTGCAAGTTCAAGACAGCCCCTAGCACCGGTTTAATCAGAGTTCTTTGTCAGATGTTGATAATAATATATATTAAGATACATGTATATATTTGGATTGTATTAAATGTACCTCATTTTATAGAAATTTTACCACATTTACTGGCAGACTTGCCAACCCCTTTTTCAAAATAGTGATGCAGAAGAAAAAATTATTTTGGAAAAAAAATAAGGCCAAAATTTTGTATAGATATAGCTATTTTACACTATGCACACACACATTATACCCTTTTTTAATGCCACATAGCAGCATTACTCAATTTACTGGCCTTTTTGTCAATCCACTGTTAGGAACTTCGGATCATCATTTCCACCTTTCAAATGTAGTTTAATTATGTTTTTTAACAAAATCTGAAAATATTGTAAATATATACTAATGTCAAAAAATGACAGGACAGAACAGAACAGGAAATCTTCGCATATCGGCAGAACTGCAGGAATTTGTAAGGAAAGTGTGGTGAAACTTCAGGCGTAATTTTGGCATTTATGCCAAAATCGTAAGGGTTGGCAAGTCTGTGCTGGCCTGGACATTTAGCGTTGTGGCTAAATTGGTGTTCAAGGCTGAGTCAGTTGTATCTTCACTGTTTTTATTTTACTACTTTTCAAAATGGTACGATATGAACTTCTAGCTCATGGCAAGAGTATCAAAACATCAGACTGACATGGTATGTTACAGGAAGTGAAATCAGAATGATTTTAATGGATAACTGGAATGAAAATGGTTAAAATAGCCATCATTCAGCAAGTGACAGAAAGATAATGTTGACCCATGTGTACTGAAAATTTTATTTACACATTCCTTGACCACCTTAAGCTAGACAAAAATTATATTGTTGTCTGTCTCAAGACTTTCCATGCTTGAATCCGTTATCGGCAACAGAATACCGAAGCAACATCTGATGTAATTTTTAACAGCCATTTCTGGGCAAGCAGACCTGTTTACCCGTTTTTGTAACAAAACGTATCGCTACTAAAGAGAGAGCGTATTTTCATAATTTCAGTGATATTAAATTCCCTACTGTCAGATTTCAATGTTATAGAAAAAAATTGGGGAAAGTATTATTTGGTGACCACTTTCTAATGGAAAGTTCGTGTTGCTGAAAAATCCTAGAACACTGTCAGAGTTAAAAATTAACCAACATGTATATACTGAAAAAGGAAAACATTGCAGTGTAGCAGTGCAGGGTGAATACACTTCAGATGAACTTTCTTTTTCTCTACTCATTTTGCCTGATTTATTTAGCACCATTTAATAGACAGTTGCAAAATAATCAGCACAAATTAAGTTACTCATGTGGAGTATTGAGGGGGACCTCATGAAATGGTTTCTCAGCTGGTTGATAAAGCAGTTCTCAGATTTTGGGCACTTAGAAGAAAGCAGACATCAGTTTAACTGATGTGCTAGGGTTTTGTTTCTGGTATACATTGCACGCATTATATCAAAAAAGATATGCACCTCTGTGTTGCGAGTTTGCACCCCCCTTTGTAAAATACGAAAAAGGGTGCACTCAACATGCAACCGTACGTGATAAAGTTTGTCAGTTTCCTGCCCAAGGTCGGTGGTTTTCTCTGGGTACTCCAGTTTTCTCCACCAGTAAAACTGACAACCACAATATAGCTGCTGAAAATGGTGTTAAACCCCAACCAATCAATCAATCAACCAATCGGTCAATCAATCAATAGTGACATGTGATTATGTTTTGTAGGCTGGTAGGGTGAGGAAGTTGAAGAGGAAAATGTTGAACACATTACTAAGTTACACAGTCATGAGAATGAAGGAGAAGGTAGGTTGATGTTGTAATCCAGATATTATCAAAGAAACAACTTGCCCAGTAGGGTAATTTGCCCCTAACTCAGACGCCTTCAGTATTGTCATGCTTACTGAGATTCATAGGTGCTAGGATACCCTGTACTTTCGGATATTCTTCAACTGTACCTCAGGTATTGATTAAACACCTTAGATCCCTTTGGAAATGCTTTTGGGGGATCATTAAGCCTGTTTTAAAGATCTGAAAGATTTTGCCTTTAACACTGACATATATCGACCTTGAGACAGACACTTTGAAATTTTGACTGTAAAACCAACATCATTTATAATGCTCACTCATTTGGTACTGAATATGACAAAATAAATTAACTTTATGTTAAAAATGTTGTTTTTAGTTTTATTGTTGGTGGATATTTATTTTTGCTGATAATATTAGGATGGGGTTATTTGTACTGAAGTTGGACAAAATGTCCTTCTCAATGGTGAGGAGAATGAGACAAATCTTATGTTTAGAAGCACAGGATGCATAACAGTCACATGGTTAAATAGAGAAATAGTACTTTACAGACGGTTTAATTTCTTTTTTTATCAAGTTCTATAAAAAAAAATGTAAAAAATTGCTGATACAAGTGTCTGCCCCAAGGGACCTGACCAACTCTAGGCAGTATACCCTATAGGGATTTGAAATAAATTGCAGAGAGATTTCCTAAATACAGTCTGAAATACCGTCTGCTGGCACTATGAAAGTCAAGAGTTAGAAAAGCCTACCTCATTAAACCTGTTCATGATGCTCTACGGAAATGTTCAGCATTAAGCATGGACAACTGATTAAATTGGCTCATGGATACATATATCGTTTCCTTGTAAATTACATTTTACGGTACATTGTATTTTTGCAGGTCATTATCATGTTGCTGAGTACCTTGTTACCAATGGCTGTAATAAAGACAAAGCGGATATATATGGTGTTTGTCCCTTGCATATAGCTTCCATGTCAGGAGACCTTCAATCTGTCAAGCTATTATTTTCTGGTAAATACCATTTGATGTACATGTAATACTCATACTTTTGTCATTAAAATGCATGCCAGTCACATACATAAAAATATGCATTTAAATATAGACTCCAACACCATAAACAGCTGAGTATTGGATTTATCAGATTACAGTAGTGTAAAATTGTAAAGTCTTTGCCAAAACCCGTCAAGCTTGTGGCTAAATTCAAAGACTGCATGTTTTAGATACAGCAGTTTGGGTGGTTATTTATATGTGGTGTAATATAGCCATAATACATGTTCTTCTTTGTATTCCAATAATGTATAGATGGTGCTAACCCAAGACTTAGGACACAGCAAGGTCTGACTGCCTTACATCTTGCCATGGAAATGAACAGATATCATGTTGTGGAATACTTCCTTAGTAAAGGTGCTAATATTCTGAAGAAACCTCACAGTGATAACAGGTATGTATGAGTAGGTTTTGTTTTCTGTTACAAATCTTCTAACAATGAAGATACCAGTTTGGGACCATATAAACTTTACAACAATTATTGTAATAGTTGGAGTTACCCCTTTTGTTATACTGAAATACACTGTAGACTTGTTATACCCAACTTCCATCTGAAGTCAAACAGAGAAATTTGCTGGTGTGATCAGACAATATTAATGTTTTACTATCATATTCTAATATAAGTTTTGGTATGTTTCTTCTTAATTAAATATACATGAAAGATTATCCCAAAACATTAATATAAGTTTTTTCACTATATGAAGATTTGTGAATCTTTTTCATTCATTTGATTTAAATCTTTTGTTGAAGTAATGTACATAGTCCTTTGTAACACTGTATTAGTAAATTTTGTTCTTGAACTTTCTGAAAAGTTCAAGAGATGGATCTAAGTAATGTTTTTATTTCATGTCTGCATCAGGACCCAAAACAGATTGTTTTACATCATATGTCTCCACAGTAAAAATTATTTATAATGTTATTTCTTTAATAGTTTGAAGAGTATTGCAGCAGTATTTGAGAGAAACAATGTAGATACAGTAGACGTTTTACTAAGATACTGTCCAGATCTTCCCCTACACCATTATCCTGGGGTATCAGAAATATTCAGGTAAAACTAACATTACATGTATTATCTGATTTATGAAAATTTTGAACAGCAGTCATGTTGAAGACTTAAAGAGTAGAAGCAACAAGTTTATAAACTGTGAACACCTAAACCAACTACTGTCATGTTACAAAAGTTCCTGTATAATATTGGTTCCGGATGGAAAAAGTATTACAGAATGTTTGTTCCGACGGAACAATTATCATGATATTTATTCCTGACAGAATAAAACTTATATAATATTTGTTCCACTAGGAAGAAATATTATGGATTTGTTTATAATAAAATTCCCGAAGGAACAAGTGTCATAAGGAACAAATATTCATTGACATGTGTCGCGGACCTGATTAAAATGGTTTTTTTTTTAGCAGAAATATTTCAGGAATGGACCTCTACAAAGTAACTGTTTTTATGCTGATCAGACATTCCAAGATGACCAAAACTGCAGTACACTTGGGTAGTTTCAGATTGTATTATATGGGAAGTATACCTTAAAAGGTCCTCAGAGGCCCCATTTTTTTGGTGATTTATTGGGTGAAATTTCACTTGTCAGAAACTACAGAACTGATTGAATACAATATAATGATCCTTTGGTTGTCCTACAACGGAACTGTTTTGGATGATGGCCTTTCACATATTTGCATTATCCTGCAGTTGCTCTGGTATCAACCGAATAAACCCTGTCGAATAAACATAATTATTATGCTAATTGCATGATAAAGCCTTGTTTATGACGTTTAATGGCAGCCTAAACTTTCAAACATTTTTGTCCCGCTTCAGTTGGAAAAAGTTGCATACAGTAAAACCTCATTCTGTCTAAACCGAACCCTGAGTAAACCGAAAACCTGTGTAAACCAAACTTGTTCTGCAGTTCACTAACATAAATTTCTATGTAAATTGAACCTGTGTAAACAGAACACCTGTCTAAACAGAACAAAATTTTCAGTCCCCAAGGAATTCGGTTTAGACAGGTTTCACTGTATTGACTTATTCTTTGCAGTCTGTCCTGCAATAATGTCTAAAGGATAAACACAAAATATGTACAATGGCTCCAATATCAATTTTATTTTGTACTCGGTGCGAATTAGGTAAGAAATACTCCTCGATAAACATCGCATTTCTACCTGTACAAAATAAAATTTATATTCCTAGACATTGTACATATATTGTATATTTATTTTTTTCTCAGTGGTTGTCATCATTTTGTATATAATAAAAAAGAGTACCCTGTGAGACATAAACATATTCTTTTCACAAACCATGTGGAAGCTAAATCTACCTATACATTAATCGATAGATGATAGTCATTAACAAGGTTATGTTATGATACTGTTCTAAAATCTAGGATGGTCATCACCATTGAACATGCAACTAGGATTTAAATGGTAGTACCAATTGAAACAAGTTTGTTATAAGCTGTGATGAGTCTTATTTAAGTTATCAATTACAAGACTGTATTCATTCGAGGCAGGAATGGTGCAGTACTTCTGATTTCAGTGGATGAGGATGCTCTTGCAAAGAATACTGTTAGACAATGTTGCTTAAGGTCATCTGAAAGTACAAATGTAAGTGATAAATATGTCCTGGTAGAAATGTGTCCGGGGGACATATATTACTAGGAAACTTAAGTCCACGGACATATATCCCTAGGAAAATCAATCCGGGTGGACAGATATTTCTAGGAAAATTTTTCCCCGGACTGATATTCCTAGTAAAATTGATGTCCGGACATATTTTCCTAGGAGCTTTATTCCGTCCGGACCAATTTTCCTGGCGGACATATTTTACTGTTACATATACACTCACGTGATTAAGTAGCGTTCATAACATCTTTCAAAAGAATTCCAGATTTCATCTGGTGTTTCCGATAAGTGATCAGTGGTGCCACACCAGTCAAAGACGGCAGACATCCATAAAAGGTGGATATGCTACTTTACTGAACGATGGGTTATACTTGGATATACCACGGTAATAGCCGGTCCAGAATGGAATGATCTGTTGATCTGTGGATAGTTTGCTTGAAATAGGAAATTCTTCAATATTTCGTGAAATGAGTCCCAAAGATATCCAAACTAGATATGGTGTGTCAGCATTTTTAACATCAAAGGAAAGAATTTAGGCGTAATTGTCAGCACGACTAACAGGTTCTATGCGTTCTTTTGGCTTAATGAATGTAATATCTGATAATGAGTCAGTAATTTTAAGTGAAAGAACCGATCATCGTTTGATTTTTCCAACTGCATGACGATCGAAGGACGTTTGCACTTGGTAAACGGCTCTGGTCATTGAATGAAAAGTATCTTTACCGTCGAAGTTCTCAGTGTTAATGTTCACATTGTCTGCTGCCTGCTCCCTCCTGTAGGAGGTGTTCGTCGCCATTGGATGATATTATACCATGAAGAATATATTTGCCCTATTCAGTTCTTGGTATTTGATAGTCAGCTAAAATAGTAGGGTAACGCCTTACTTCGACATAAGAAGCGCAAAATCCATGATTGTGCAATGTTTCAACAAAAGTTTTTCAACCAAAAATGTGATGCATCTGTAATGCAAACCCTAAATGATTTTTTTATTAATCGAAAAGATACACACGGCTAAGGCTAGACATTTACGAAGTTTGCCGACTTGGACGGCATCACTTTCTTTAGCAGATTCGTAGACAGCATCATTCATTAGCCAACTAAGGCATGTTTTGAAAGATAATTGACGACATTCAGAAGATTTGGTGAGTGAGGCTTCTTCGGGCGCAGGGCTCACCTGTCTGAAAGTGTGCCTTCTTGTAGAGTAGCATGAAGTATTTTATGTTAATCACACACACATGCTCAACATTGCCAGATCATGGATAATTAATATTTTTTTCTGTTTTAACGCGAGTTGAAGCAATTGCTTCAGTTGCTTCTGCTGTAAATTAGATTTGTCTTCCCTTGACCTTGCTGTTGCTGTATAACTATTGAATCCGCGTAGTGCGCTTCTAATCTCTACTGAATTCTATTCGTTGTATTCGCTGTCAGTTGAAAGATACATGTACTCTGTAAACATTTCATGATTGATTGATTGATTGAATGGGACAACGCCACTTTCAACAGTATTTTAGCTATATCGTGGCGGAGTAAGCCGTAGTGCCCGGAGAAAACCGCCGACCTTGGGCAGGTATCACGTACTTTTGCAAGTCGAGTTCACCCTTTTTATTGTTTACAAAACGGGGCTCGAACTCACAACCAAGAGGTGATAGGCTACAGTGATTGTACAGGAAAACAACGACCTTAACCACTCGGACACCAAGGCCCCATATAAACATTTCAAGTAATTGTGCCAAAAAGAACACTTTTGTTATGAACGAGCAAGTCTTCTTCTATGCTGGTTATGAATGATTGAAATTATGTGTCATGTTCTGATTTTACAGTTTCTTCATCGTCGTCCTTGGTTCGTCTCAGCAAACAATTCGTCATAGTCAGCATGGTATAAGGCCTTCTCTGTAAAATACTGACTGGAAATCCTGTATTTATCATTCCGCTGTCAGACATAAGTGTAGCTTTGTTTAAAAGTTTTGTTTTTCTTTCCTCAGAGTTGATTTTGTATAATTTCTTGTCTTGTATACGCAAACCGACCAATCTATACCAGACGCTCTGCTAGACCTAGTCAAAACAATGCCGAGTGAAGAAGAGGTTAAAACCTCTGCCACAACGGCGGAAAATAAAGATGTTGATAAGTTGTGTTTACTTATAAAAGACATATAACAGCTTTTATGATATCGGATACCTTCATTATGGACATTTTCAACTTTTTTGAATTCGTCAATCAATCTCCTATACACCTTATCTTTGCGTTTGTTAATGGAAGGTAGCAGGGTTGAATAACCTTTGCTGGTTGAAAGTAAATGCATGTACATGTACCTGGCATATTAGGCAGCGCTGCAAGTTAATACATGGTTTATCTTTTTTTAGAAGATGGGCTGCTACTTTAACTGGACTAGGCAGATCGGACATAATGCTGAAAAAATACTATCTACACTCCGACAAGAAGTTAGAAAATAGACATTGCCATATTCATGTCAATATTCTCAATTACAGAAATACATTTTTGACTTTACTAAACAAATGTAAAATTCAACTTTAACTTTAACTTATTTCATTACATAATCTTTGCATATATAAGTAGCATTCAATTGCAGTTCTGATTTTCAATTTGTAGGAAGGATAAACATACGGAACGATAAACATTTGGGACCAGTTAAATAAATCTCTTTTTTTAAACCCGATAATTCTCTATTTCCGCAACTCAATGAAAAAAAATGAATATAGTTTGATCGAAATCATGCTATACAACATAAAACTACTAAAAGAAGTGAATAGAGTTATAAAACTAATGTATGGAGAACAAAATTCATAGTCAGTGTAACGAAAAATAGAAAATAACGACAGAAGTCTTCAAATATTGCATAGATAAATGCATCATATTTAAACAATCGCTATTAAATCATGTTGAGCTGCTATAATGATAAGAGCGTACATCATGAGCACAAATTTGGTTGACATTTTTTTTTCAGAAATAACAAGCCTCCTTTAAACAGTTCATTTTTGAACTGGCCGATTTTATAAAAACAGCACCGTACGATTTTGTAACAACCGGTAAAAAAATGAAATAAAATCATTTGGCTTTCGTATAAAACAAGAAATAACTGGATGTCACGTGTGCGCATTAAAGTCGAAAACTAAACGTCTTTTTGAGAATTGTTACCGCACTACACCCTAAGTGTTGCAAACGAACGAACGGACGGCGTGGGGCGGTTCGCTGTTTGCGAAGCCGTTATAAACTGATAATTAAGGTCTTTCCCGTTCCAACGGGAAGACCTTATTGTATTTCGTCTGATTATTAAGGTCTTTCCCGTTCCAACGGGAAGACCTTATTGTATTTCGTCTGATTATTATTATTCTTTCTTCTTTTTTTTCCGCCACATTTTCAAAATGACTTTTCGTAAACAGTTCGCG
>JAOXYH010000009.1:112266-125359 GCA_028566455.1 Botula fusca | reverse complement strand
TGTCTGCTTAGAAATGCCCACATATTGTATACTCCATAATGACCTCATTTTTACTTTAAAAAATCTTTAAATAGTTTAAAAATCGACTTATTCGAGGACAAAATAGCGACATAAGTGTCTTCCTTGTTCTGCTGGTTGTACATGCAATTCACTGCAGGAACATGCAAGGCTGTCTCGGGGTGAAATGGACTTATTTTAAACATAAATCAAATTTCAAGGCCATTTAACACCTCTGTCAAAAAGACTGTCAATGCAATTCAGTCAGAAAATAACCCGTGAACGGTTATTTATGATAAACTGATAATTAAAAGTCAATGTTATTTAAAAACCTTTAAATTATGGTTACTTTTTGCCTTAATTGCATAATTAACGCCATTTCGACAGGTAGAGTGGCTTTTTGCAATTTAAATCGATTATGATAAGTCATTTTTGATTTTATTGTGTTTTTTTACAGGGTTCCCCAGTATATTTATCCATCAACAGCCTACGTTGCAGCAGCCGCCACAACGCCGAATGTCTTAGCGTCAAGTCTGACGTCACCCATCTCGCCGACTGCTACGGGACAGTACATCGACTACTCGACATATGCAGCACAATTTGCCGCCGCCGGTGCTTATGATGCGACATATCCTTACGGAACAACGGCTAGTGCGTTCGTAACGCCATCCGGTGCCGCATACACAGCCTATGCGATGCCACAACAAATTGCCGCCGGAACAGCAGCGATCCATTTTCAGCCACAACAGATTCAAGCCGAGAGAATGCAATGATGATGTTCTAAAAATAGAATTTCAAAAAATAATCAAATTCCGCCCACTTATCGGACGATTATTTGTAAAATATTTATCATGTTTATTATTCGCAGAGGTGAAATCAACCGAATATCGATCTCTATGCAAAAACTTATAAAGAACAGAATCAAAGAAAGAACACTTTCGGTATACAAAATGTATATTGTTAACTAGTTAAATGTTCGTACGATTGGATATTTGAGATGCATTGTGGGTAACGGATGTATGAATGAGAAGAATGGCATACGAGTCAATATTGTTAATAATTGATGTACAAATAGGTATATATTGTTTATATTATTATAAGCTTAGCATTTTATCGTCCACTTTAACAGTTCACATATTTAATGTTATTATTATTTATTTATAATTGTTACTATGGTTTCTCCGTCCAGCGTGCTCAGCCTTGCCTTACCATCTTGGTCACGTGATCAACGTCAAGGACTCAAAATGTCACATATGGGAGGACCATACAAATCTCTATATCGTCTCACGTGACGCAATTTGTCATGACATATTTTGTGCTGGACGGAGGGCATTGTTAGTATAGTCTAAAGGACATATTGTTATACAATGTATAATATGTAATATGCAGGGACCATCTCAAAATTGTTTTATTTGTTAAAATTTCGTGCCCAGATTTTAAAATCTTACAAAACAGTCCGTCCCACCAAGTTTTTGGCATTATTTTTCAATGCATTTAGAAATAAACTGATGTTTTTTTTCAGTTTGAACAAATAATTTTGAGATGGTCTTCTATATAGTGTCCATTGTAAATACTCCATAATTATTAAATGTTGATAATGTTATTTGTTAGAAATTAAGGAAAGTAGAATGTTAGTAGATCTTTAGAAATCAAAATAGTCGAAACGAAATTAATAGTTGTATAAGTGCTAATATTTAAGTAGTTCTAGAAGACCGCCATATTTACCGACATACCTTAAACTTTAATACAAGGTCAAACCCCTCCACTATAATGTTAAATTTATCTAGATCGAAAGTAGTTTTAGATACATCATACAAAGCATTCATCATTTTTTATTATTAGTCAGACAGTCGTAATAGCTTCATCTCATTAAGAAAGAAATCCAAAGTATTATCTTTTTAAAAAAGAAATCCATTCACAAATTCGTTTCGTTTTCATTTTTCGGATCTAATATGGACGTCTATAAAAGTGATTGTTGGTGTGTGTAATTATCATTATTGCATTATGCAGAGATGCAGTAACTGTGATGCAAGCCATGGGTGATAACTGTATGGAGACTTTTCGTTATTGAATGGGTTATATTTCGTGAATGAAATTGTGTGAGAAGCTATTTAAACATTAGTCACGTGGTTATATGTCGTCATGGTAATAGTGTAGTCCAGTCATTTTCATAACTGTATAGAATCTCGACCATTATTCGTATTAAGATATTCAAATCTATGCATTTTACAACCTTTGAGAGTAAGGATGCTGGCAGAAAGACTTGTACTTTTTAATGATTTGACAAAATGAAATTTTGAAATTTTGAAATTTTCAATTGCAAAAAATTTCACGTTTTTGGACAGTAATAGACTCGGCTTAATGTTTCTCATGTGAACCCCTTATTAGTTCCCCGTCCATTTTTTCCATGGATTCAATAATTTGTCGAATTTAATTCATCTTTTGCACTTTAAATGTCAGTCCTGGATATTTTGTCACTTTATAAAGAACATTTGGTTTTCTTTCGATGCATTCCAAGTGTCCAAATTTCGTTTTGTTTCAAATACTCAGGTTTATTTCGTAAAATAAGTAAACAAAGTTTTTTTGTTAGGACAATGACATATTTTTTTCATCAGAAATCAAAGAATTTGTTTAACAGTTACAATTTTTCAATCCTTTTATTACAATACAGAACAAAGCGTCTCATATGACTTTAAACAACAATGACACTCTGAAATATATTTTGTACGAAACTGGCGTTCATTTGTAAACTAAGTCCAAAGTCTTATTATTTGATATCATTAAACTATATAGGCGACTTATTATTAGTTCGCGGTTATCCGCACTCAAGCATAATCACAATATTAATGAAAAACAAACAATTTATTATGTTTAAATAAATTTACCTATGTTAAAAATCATAAAGAAAAAATAAAAATTCCAAAATAGAGAATTGTGTTGTTGTTACAGAGTTATTTCCCTTTATTGTACATCGTGTTGTTGTTACAGAGTTATTTCCCTTTATTTTGTCCTCCCATCTATTTATGGTGATAGATGAGCAATTTTCAGTCATATTATGGCGAACATGAGTATAATACCTGCTGGCACATGTATTAAACAGAATAATGGCAAAAATGAACGCTTGCAATGTTGGAACTGCTGCGAAAATACCCGTACAAATTCAGAAACTACCACCATGAAAGACCTTAGGAGCCTAAAGAGTACGTCGAGAAATCGAATCAATGCAATATGTACCATGTAGCCTTGGAATGTATCTATACTCGAGGAACAAAGTCCTTTATTAAAGCAAAACAATTTACACGCACGAGTCGTGCAAATTCTTGTAAGATATCTAGGGGTTTTCTTCCAGGAGTGTAGTCACATTTTAACGGACTAAATGCTAATTCTGTGATTATTCCTACCTATGGTCAGTTGATTAGTGCTGGTGTATAGCCCGTTCTACTACAATCTATACTGGTACATATACTCAATCATCAGAAAACAGAGATAATGGTCCCTCACTCATGGAGAGCATTCAATGTATTTATGACATCCAGAAACGGACAGAGGAACAAACCAACACTCCCTTTCTTTGCAGTAGTTCCACAAATGTCCTAAATGAAGGTATGGTTGTATGACATTTAATGACAGAAAAAAACACAGAACATAACGACTGTGTAGTGTTCACGTAACAGTATAATATATCCGCCAGGAAAATTGGTCCGGACGGAATAAAGCTCCTAGGAAAATATGTCCAGACATCAATTTTATTAGGCATATTAATCCGAGGAAAATTTTTCTAGAAATATCTGTCCGCCCGGATTGATTTTCCTAGGGATATTTGTCCATGTACTTAAGTAATAGTTGTCACCCGGACACATTTCTACCAGGACATACTTATCATTTACACCACCGATCTGCTGTGCCTACTGGAAAGTACATTTATTCGTGGGCTACCGATTTTCGTTGATTTTGTATACACCTAAAACCACGAAATTTGATACCCAACGAAATACAGCGTTCTAAACGCATTCCCCTAAAAAAAAAGAAAAAAAGGACATAAACCACGAAAATTGGCATACTCGAATATATGTACTTCCACAGTATTTGCTGCCTGGAACAAATGACCATATTCACTGGACTTGACAGAAAGTTTAAGTGAAATGTGCCTGACGAGTTAACTCGTATGAACGCACATTTCAATATCTGTCCTACCACTCCATTTGAAGCGTGAAAATGAGGTCAAGATCAGATTAACAGGCACATACAATTGCTCAGTTACAGAGAAACTGATCTAATAATGGACATGAAGCATTAAAATGAAGTCAAGGTCAGATGACATGTTCAGCCCTCGTCAACGGCATATGGCCTACATTTCCAACTTACCGGTTACCGAAAAACTGATATAGAGTGCATAATACTGTCCATGAAGCGTGAAAAATGACCAAGAGTTCAGGGTACAGACAAGCCAGTCGGCGTTAACACACCAGGACAAAAGCAGATACCAAATATCGATGACCTACTACTCCCATTTGCAGAGAAACTGACCTCTATTCACAAAACTTTGACCTCTAAACAAAAAACTTAACACTTCTCTACGCCACCGCCAACAGCTGAAAAATAGTACCTAGGTCTTGCCTTTCTTTGCAACTAGACAAAAGAAAAAAATATGAAAATCAAGGGAGCTTCCTCGTTACAGAAATTGTCTAAATGCAGACATGTCAAATTTTTGGGCATCAATGTCATACATATACACATGTAGGTTGTCGAAGTCGTGACCTTTCCGTTAAGGCGAATGTTTTCATTCTTTCTTTCAAACATGGACGTCAACAAAGTTTTTGTCACCTTTCTTGACAGACAGTAATCTTTAAGTTGGTCTATTTCCAGAACCGTCGGGATAAGAAGTCGAACCTTCTGCTCGGACATTCTAGAAATTGGGTATTGTTTATACCGATCGATATTCAAGTTTTGTCCAAACACGCCACTTAAACACAAAGATTTTATGACACCAAACATACCTAAGATTGTACCAACCTGAAGCTGGGGCAAATTAAATAATGTCTCCTTTTAATTATAATTGGAATCCCGGGTAGGCGAACTTGATTCCTTTAACCAAATTGCTGCGTAACGATAGATGACGTCATCATAATGGCAGATCACCAACATATTGTACAGTCATCTTCAAGACTGGCTAAACAGCCGGTGTCAAATATTCGAACTCATTTAAGTCAGGTGTGAACGAAAGTTGAGAGGCTAATCATTGTTTATACCCATTTGTTGACATATTTTGTCCAAACATGGCACTTTATTTTCCATGACACTTCCATATTAGAACACCTTTCAGTTGGTACCAATCTTATACTTTAGTTAAATTAAAATTGTTGTATCCAATTTCAATTATAATTGAATTATACAGTAAAATTTAGTGGTATAATTATTAAGTTTACTTGAACTGAATTAATTAAATAATAAAAAAAATATGCATACCGATCGATGACGTCATCACTGCAATGCATCAGTTCATGCTCTATTTCCGAAAAGTTAATTCCGAAGAAATATATCTTTATACTGTCACAGATTAACTTCCTTCTGAGAATAAATAGGTAAATTAATAAAATTAATTAATTAATGAGGAAAATGAACACGAGGTATGACAAAATTACGACATATTTGCTTTTCCGAAACCTACGCTCACGTTTGGTGGAAAAATGCTCAAATGCACACGTTATTGTACAGTTTTGTGGGGAAGTTCTATTATAGAGGAAAGAATTATTGATATGATATATAAATATGTCTTTTCACATATTTTATGTAAGGATTTTTTCGTCTGCTGTGGTGGCCAAGAATATCGCGAAAACGAACTCCAAACGTTTCACGTTGCAACCACAAATTGGTTAATTTTTATGGAGGTCTATCGCACAAATGATTAACGATCTGTTTCCTGTGTCAAAGTGCAATCCCCGTCCTTTCTCGTTCATGACTGCTTACCAGATTTTCGCCGTGAGTAATACAACGAGTGCCACATGTGGAGCAGGAACTGCTACCACTCCGGAGACCTGAGTTCACCCCTGGTTTCTTGTGGGGTTCATGTTAAACATTTCCTGTTTTGAGTATCAATATTGTGTTGCTTCATTGTTGTGTTCGTTGTTTTGTCCATTCAAGGTCTGGTCTGTTGTCTTGTGGTATGAAAGGCTTTGATAACGGTTTGGTATCGTTTGTTCTAATGTGATATTTCAGTTACTTTTCTGTCTGGAAATCTGCCCGTCCATGGGCGCATCGATGTTTGTCTTGACCCTCAAATTAATATGAGTTTTAAAAAGTACATTGATACGTTGTTTAAACTGTAGACCACTCAGTTTATACTTTTTCCATGAAAAAGGTTTCACGCTAAGCAACGTTATCAACGCCAAATGCATCAAAGTGTTTTAAAGAGTGTATAATGCCCGGAGGCAGCGTCGGACAGTAGATATTGCGGATTACCACTAATGTTTCGATAAAACCATTAAATTAGAAGTTGATCTTTTCCGATCCACAACTCTTAAGGGCAATTTAACACTTTGACGCATAAATAGATGGTTCAAATACAGATAATAAGACCCTTGTTTGTTGACTTAAGGTTCACAATCGCTGAAATGTTTGCTAATGACGTTTTGACCAATAAACCTCTTATGATCGGTACAGCGCTATGAAAACATACTTAATCTTCAAAATGGACACCCCCTGATACAGTATATATATCATTCATCGAAGAATGAAAGTAATCTATTGAGATAGAGATATTTATTTATGGTTTGTAGAGGTATGCTGAGAGCCTTATAGATACACAAGTATAGTTCTTAAGGGCTATTTGCATTTGTATGGTACGAACTGGCAAAGGAGTCCATTGTTAGAATTAAGTCTCCCCTTCGAGGAAGGGAGACATATTGTTTTTGTGTGGATTCTTTCTTTTCCTCTTCTTACAAGTTTGTCGGGACCATAACTTCTTTATCTTTCGAAAAAAAAAAAGGTAAATGGTACGTGGCTGCATCACCTTGACAGCAGTGTGTCGCGTATCATTTTGACATTCATATGACCAAAGCTGACGAGCGAAAGTGGCTAGCGAGTGTTCGAGCCGTAGAAAGCCATCAAAGCTGACGAGGGTTCGAAAGTACATATCTTTCCGTCCACTTGTCAGCTTTTTTCAGCCGAGGATCGCCAGCTAATCGACAGCCCGAGCGTCGCCAGCTAGCCGAGCGTTAAAACTTTCGAAAGGACGGTATTGCATATAAGCCAAAATAAGTTGCAGTGGAACAAACATCATATAAGAATTGTTCTTTCTGCATGGAACCTTATTATAATTCAGGGAAAAATTGTTATTGAAACTTATTTCACAGAAAATATGTTACTTAAATTTTTTTCACAGAAACAAGTTCCTTTAGAACATATTTCATGCCGGAACGATTTTTTGTTACGCATACACTTACGTTAGAAAGAATTGGGTTGTGGTGTTGCGTACAAACAATGGATAACCTTCCCGATTTCCAGTCAAAGTGGTAAAAGAAAACTGATTCAAAACAAAGCTGAATCGCGCAAAAGGTACTATTTTCGACCAGGTTTTCTGTCTTCTCTGTGTAAATGTATGTTTTAGATGTAGAAATCTGACCAAAATAACAATTTTTTCTCGAGAGCTTGGTACCCTTTCACTGATCATCATAAAATCGTTACGACTAATAGTCCATACAAGTAACCACCAGTATCTCGGTACTTTGGTAAAATGGTATCCTTTTGCTTACTGCTTTTACCATTAAAAGAAGGTGTCCTGACGTTGACCACTTTCTACCATCCAATACGGTCCGTTAGTTTGAAATGATTGATTGATTGTTTAACGCCACTTTCAGCAGCATCTCAGCTATATGGTTGCAAGTTGAGCACACCTTTTTTTACTGTTTACAAAGCAGGGAGCGAAGGTGATACACTACAGTGATTGTACCGATTACCTTAACCACTCGTCCACCCAGGCCCCAGTTTGAAATGTAGTCGTTATTTGAATAAATAGTTTACCCTTTAATCTAAACCTTTATCATCTTCTTCGTTTTGAACCTTTCGAAATAATTTTTGAAAATGGGACATAGATAGTCATTTCTGAGGAGTATTGAAATTATATTCCTTAGGCAAGCAAATACTCTCTTCTGGGAGATGAAAACTTGGGTGTAGGTTGGTCTTCTTTCTGAGGGTTCCCCTCTTAATTTTAAAAGGGGATGTTCCAGTCTAAAAGAAATGGCAATAGAAATTCTCTACAATTTTCACAGAATTTTATAAATTTTCGAAAAAAAGTGAGTCCGGAACCCCCGATCCGCGAATGATGATCTGTACAGTACGCTCCACATGCATGCACACATGAGGCATACCCATATCCATTCGCTAGATAATTGGGGACACTGTAAATAGAGCTGTCAAATTCTGCCTCGCCATCTACCAGTGCTCATTTGACGTGAGATCCTCAAACCAGGCAAGTTTAACATATTAAACAGTCATCTGGAAAAGCTAATGAATTACTCTCCACACACTGACGATTTCAAATTGCTAATTCATTCAGATCTTTTAATCTGAAGATGTTTAAATTGAAATGCATCGTTAAACACAGATTTAATGCTATTTTAGTTGAAATTGACGTTGTAATATATCACTGATATGTTACATAAGAATGTACTTGTTAAACCAGTCGTGGTATTAACTGGTACCCCATGGAGTGAATATATTAAAAACTACTTGAATATTTTATGTATTTAATAATTAAAACGCTAATTAGTTGCACGATTAACGTGACAATGGAGAAAAAGTTTGATTTTGTAAAACAACACGATGGAGATATAAAATTACAAAAATCGAAGTTTTAAGCCAAGTGTTTGACAAACAACACGAATATCATGTATATATATATTTGAATAATTGATATCCCGTAGAAACTAAATTTTAAGGAAAAAAAACTTGCTGCTCAGGAGGTTATCATACATAAAGATGAAGTTATAATATTCTTTCAGGAGGGGGATTTCAATATTAATGCCATGAAGGAAAATCTTGTACTAAAGCAAAATGATAGTCATTATTCTAAAAGTACTGTCCAGGGGATGAACATCCAAAAGATGCAACTTTTATAATTCTTCCAGAGAAGAAAAGGGCATGAATAATTGATACCGTGCAGGAATATATTTCAGCAGAATTTTCTCCATTCAAGATTCAAGAAAAGGTATTTCTGGTGAGGTTATTAAGGTCTACTTTTCTGCTGGAATGGGGGTCCTGAATAAGTAATGTCATTTCATTCATGTCCTGCATGCAAATTTTGTAACATTATGGTGGTCATATTAGATTCTTACAAAACAGTGCTTTCTGGAATTAACCATAAATAATTAGCGATGCTGCGATAGGAGTGGCAATATTTAAGTCCTGCATCAAAATGGCGGTCATTTTCCGCCTTTCATAAAGATAGCGACATGAAGCTAATACCCTTCCATTGCGACAGAAAAGGGGGGATTTGGAAATGTTTACATGCCTGGAAAATGAGCAATTGATCTTCTGAGGTAATATCTATCAACTGGCCACAATAAACAATGTCTACTACATTTTTATCACATCATACATGACAAAGTCTCCTGCATCATCGCAAACCACGGGTTCTGAGTCCGCACACTCCCTCGATGAGAGAGATAATCGAAACGAAATCAGCCGGGGGTTACCGACGATGAGTCTCCTGGTACCAAGACTCAACGTGGAAAGATGGTTAAACGCGGACCGCGAAGAAGACACCCACCAATTCGTTTCTATGTACTGCTGCAAGCATAACACTTGCATAAGTTTGATATGAATGAAAACTATCACAGTTTTGGATCGCAAGAAAAGCTTCTCTTTTTTTTGTTTCTATAGACCAATGTCAAAATATATTTCATTCAAAATAGAAAAAAAATATATTACACAATTTTCAAATTCGAACTCATTACATTTGATCTAAAAAACAACTTATTTATTTTCCTGTTCCGAAAAAGAAAGAAAAAGAAAAGGAAGAAAAAATGTGCAAAAACTGTAAGGTTTTTGTTGCTATCTTTAGACAAAGACAAAAGAAAAAGAAAAAAGCTGCACTTGATGACCAATTCTTGGTAGCACAGTATCTGTAAACAAAAAGTAACAGTGTATTGCTTGTCTGTTATACCATTTTCTACTTGGCTTTCTTAAGTAATTCTTGTGAATACCATTACGAAAATATTTATAAATACGAAGGCCGCGGTATCCGGTTTAACATTCGTGACAAATCAAAACATACTTTCATTACTTTTGTACTTGAGGTTCAGAAAAGGGCTTTTTATCCGTTTATATTTTTAAGGTCTTCTCTGCTTCACTGGTTTTTAAACGGACTGAATAGATGATAAAAGGAATCTGTCTTTGCTGTTTTAAAAAAAACAATCTTAAATAACAGTGATAAAAAGATTTCCACGTTTCATTTAAAAAATCCCCCAGGCTCCTTTGTGTCAATTGCAATAATACTGTAAGACCTGATTTTCAATAAATATATATTAATTTCACTTTATGAATATAGATTTCACCTGGAGAGTGGTACTAATAATATTTCTAAAATTAATTAGTTAATCTACCGTGATAATAATTGGGGTCTCCAGTGCGTTTATCTGTCTGTGACATGTTACGCATTCATAAAGAACATAAACAGCGTTGAAATATCTCTGCCAAATCATGGTTTCTAGTTTCAGTGCAGTCCTCCCCGACAAAATGGCAGGGCGAAGGAACATGTTGGTTGCTTTCTGATGCATAAACCTGGAAGGCAACTCTCTTACAGAATGGTGGGTTGTTGTTTTGGGATGCTGAACCCCGGCCCCTTTAAGGCGTTTGATCAGTGGAAGTTTTGAACCTATCACAGCTTGTATATATGCACCATAGCTACAACACAATCTCACAACTAACTTGTAAATAAAAGAAAAGTTGACATCTAGTAGGAAACGAGGCTACATGTATAACCCTGCTTAGATTACTAAAAAGTACGACCATGACACAAAGGTGATCCAACAAAAAGTAGACCCGACACCATATCTTCACTTACATCCGGGTGCATAGAGCTTTGGGTCACTTATATGGTCAAGCATTTTACAAAGACCTTGTAAAACTATCACAAAAAGCAAACTGTAGATTGCGGTCGCAGTCATGAAATAACCATTGAGTAAGCCGATACAAGACCGCGTATAACCTTGCACTTCTAGCTGCAAACTCTAATTGCCCTATGATACTGATGTAAAGCCGCGGATTGCCTCTTCGTTCTCCGCAAGTGTTTATCGAAGTCATCTCGAGCTCCATAATTTTCCTGTTTAAGTAGGCACTTTTTGCTCGGACTTTAACAACTTTAGCAACAATTTTCTTTTTCTTTAGCATCTAGTACAATTTAGAAGTTGTGCGTGGTTACAATAATGTCCCTAGACCTCTCAAAGTGTGTAAAATTTGTAATATATTAGATTATGAATATCATTTTCTTCATTGCAAAATCAATAACGATACAAGGTCTATATTTTTTTTTCAGAATATTGAACATTTGAACATTACAGATAAGGTTCCATTTATTCAATGTAGTCCATTTTATAAAGCAGTCATATGAGGTCCACATTGGCCAGCAATAATTTATGATTACCCGTACATGTAGTACTGCTTACTATATGCGTAATATATGTTGTTTGTTTGCTGTATGGGTATAATTATGCAATAAAGATATTTAATATCTCAGTTGTCTCTTAAATTCCCTTTTTCCTCTATAGGTAAAGCCACATTCTTAAAAAAAATATCTGTGCCTAATAAGTACAAGGTACAAGTCTATGAATTATTTGCTTTTTGGGTTTTAAAAATTTATGACAACTTCGAGGACTTTGAAAAGGATTTATTGATGTTTTGTAACCAAGCTCACATTAAAATCTTTTGCATCTGGGAAAAAAATTGAATTTTAAAACTTCTGATTTCACCTGTCCAAACAGACAATCCTCTTTCATCTTGGTTTATGCAAACATGTTATGCTTCATTTAATGTACTCTTGCATTGTAAATGGCTTCTTAAGCTAAGAAGCCATTTACAATGCAAGAATTGGAAACTAGGGATGTTACCGACTAAACTAAAAATTTCTACTATCGGACTTCCGGTTAAGCCCGGGGGTTGAGCAGCCGAGATATATTTACCCATGCGCATTATCCATATAAGGGTACTGGGCTATACTTACCAAACCGTTCCCGATTGTCATGCTACGAGTACAAGAGCAGAAAAATTCATTTCTTTTCATTCACGTGTTTTAAAACTGTCGAAACTTATGTCGGCGTTGAAAAGTAAGAGAATTATTTCATGCATGAAAATTTCTATGTGCTGACGTATTGTCGGTAATATATGGTGGCGTAATGGTTGCGTCTCCACATACAGAGTTCTCTCTGATAAATTGCTGAAATTGATTTTTTGTTATTCTACAAGAGCCTCGATTCAAATGAGAAACTTCCAGATGTTAAAGATCCATCAGATTATACAAAAAGGTGTTGAAAAAGTTTACGACAGCTTTTACACAAAATTCTGAGCATCTTCCGAGATTGTAGCGATATACTTCTTTAATCAGTGATCAAACATATTTAAACTCTTTTTTTCCTTCCACAAACATTATGTCATAGGTCAACAAGAAAGAAAATATTTTGCTTCGGTTGATGGGGATTTGCAGTTTAACACCAAGTTAATAGACGAAGTGTGATACATGTCATACCGATTTTGATGCATCGGATGTGCATATTTCGTAAATTAATTACTCGCCAGCGATGCTAGGGACCAAAACTATGGAAGATCACAACTGTTATCAAAAATATGTTAAAGCGAGAACATGCCAAAATGGCTGAAAAAGGAAGCCAAAACCATCTACGGACAGAGCTTTGCATGAGGGAGATAACTCCGTAGTTTTATTAAATTTTTAGTAATTTTTATACGTTCAATTTAAAAGTATCATTTAATGGTCAGTACCGAAGTACTAGCTACTGAGCTGGTGATAGCCTCGGGGACTAACAATCCACCAGCAGTGGCATCGACTCAGTGGTAGTAAAACAAAGTGTGATACATTTCATACCGA
>JAOXYH010000009.1:95736-112166 GCA_028566455.1 Botula fusca | reverse complement strand
AACTGTAAGTCCACATTGGCCCTCAACGTACAGGGTTCAACTGGCGGGGGCATCTGTGTCCCCATGGGCACATTCTGTCTTTATTTTGGAATTTAGTTTTGTCGGTTTGGAGTCGGACCGATATCCTATTCCAAAAGCTGGAATTCTAGTGTGGTGAACATGTGTGTAAAGTGGACGACGCCAGCCTTAGCATTGTTGATTGGTATTCGAATCACACTTACACCTCATTGTAAATTGGAAATTTTCACAGAATTACAAATGTAATGAAAATTTATTTACTCCCCAAAACTGTTCAGTGTTATTGTTTGCGTAATGGATGTCAATTTAACATCATGTCAAACATGGTTGACATCCATTTCCCATTTTGGATGCAATAGAAAAGAAGTCCATTTAGTTGATGCAAGTTATTTTATTTCCAGTTTCGTAAAATTAAACGATTTGGAGATTTTTGAAGCTGCATTAAATTTTCATGATAAACTTCATACCAGCACATCAACTCAATTTTAATCGGTAAAACGTCGACCTTGTCCTGTTTCTAAACCTCATACAAAATAAGCCCATTTTCAAACACTGTACGTTTATTGTATATACATGAAAATGTAATGAAAGTCATTCTGAAGGATAAACATAGCTTTGTTACCAAGATATGCTCTCTGTTCGTTAGTAAACATCCGGGATAGTGGTCAGATTTCGAACAAGATGTACCAATGGCCTCCTTTTAGGTCGTACGCACTTGAACGCCATCAACATCATTCTGAAGTCTTGTCGTAGCATATTAGGTTATTACTCTATACACTGAATCGGAAAAACATCACCGGTTACTTTTTCTAGAAAACAGCACGTCCTTTGCAACATCTAAGAACCATGACAACAAATTACACTAAATGTGTGAATTAAATTTTAAAATGGATCTAGGGGCCTGATGGCCGAGTGGTTATGGTAGTTCGTTTACCTGTACAATCATTGTAGCCTATCACCCCTGGGTGGTTCGCGCCGAGCTTTGTAAACCACAAAAAGGGTGCATTCGACTTGCAACCGTACGTGATAAGGTTCGTCAGTTACCTGCTCAAGGTTGGCGGTTCTCTCCGGCTTCCTCCGCCACTAAAACTGACTGATACGATATAGCTGAAATACTGCTGAAAGTGGCGTTAAACCCCATTCAATCAATCAATCAATTAAAATGGATCCATGTGACCGCTAACCACTGCCTGAATGTCAGTCAAACCTGCCTATTCAGACTTTTAGCTCGCGGCATTTGTAACTGGTAGAAGTACTTAAAAATGACCAATTATATTGTCTATAATTCTTCTGTCTTCTTAGATTAAATATTTTCTTGTGTGTTAGGGATATTGCACGGCAAACATAGCACATAACGATTTTATTACCTGCAACAACCATCTCGTTTCACATGCAGATATTAAATGATTAGATATTTTAATTGAGATGCATACTTTTCAAGTATCTTAATTGAGCATCCCATTGGTTTATTTGTTTAGCTTTTTCCCTTGCTTTCATTGAAAAAATGTGATACACTTTATACCGATTTTGATGCATCGGTGTGCACATTTCGAAAATTAATTACTCGTCAGCGATGCTAGGGACAAAAACTTTGGAAGACCATAACTGTTGCCAAAATTTGTAAAATTACCAAAATGACATGGTGCATTACATTTGCACACTTTTGCATTACAATTGCGCACCTTTTACATTACATTTGCACACTTTTTAAATTACATTTGCGACCTCTTTTTAATTACATTTGCACACTTTTCATATCATTGCACACCTATTCTTTCTGTTCACCAACGAGTTGATTGGAAGATGAAAGTAGGATTCAGAGAGGGAGATTTATTTAGTGCATATTCATTAAAAAACACGCCTTTTAAAAATATATATTATTTTATTCAAATATATTCAGATATATGAAAATATAAGAATAAACGAAATGAAAAATAACTTAAATTGTAGCGGAACG
The DNA here is from genome assembly GCA_028566455.1 of Botula fusca. Taxonomy (NCBI): domain Eukaryota; kingdom Metazoa; phylum Mollusca; class Bivalvia; order Mytilida; family Modiolidae; genus Botula; species Botula fusca. The sequence continues at coordinate 110,191 of JAOXYH010000009.1, read as the reverse complement.
CTTGAGGAGCGTTTGCTGTTCTTCACTCTGGAGTTAGAACACATCATCCACTCTAAACTAACTGGACAATTACTCTTTTTTTAAGTTTCCTTTTCCAGATTTTTACATTTATAACACTGATAAATTTATATTTCAGGACTATCGTAGTTCTTCGTTCAAATTTCAAACTTGAATTTTGTTTCGGGTATTTGTTGTATGTCATTTAGTTGTTTTGTTGAATTTTATAGTAATAGCTTACATTTGTGATGTAAACTTTGGTGTGCAGATGTAATAGAAAAGAGTGCGCAGTTGTAATAACAAAAAGGTGCGCAAATGTGACACCTCTTAATGGCAAAAAGTGCGCAAATGTAACGCAGCCAAATGACCAAAAGGCTCGGAGGTTTACTTACAATGATTTCTGTATTTTCTGGACAATATGGTAATGTATTTGGCAGACGGTGATAATGGAAATTTCATCGAATATCGGCAAAAGAATACCGAAGCAATAGATTGAAGCATTAATCGAACTGTGATCATCAAAGAAGCAGTTGTATGTTTGTTTTCAATTGGCTGATTTTGTGTGATTGCTTCAACAAAGAATGGAAGCGACTTATGTGGTTCCAAATTGTTTTAAATCATATGGATTCATTTTCAGTGTTGCCAAGTATTCATTTGATTCTAGCTGTTGCTTCCTTTTTATAACTTCTACATATCTTGTTTCTTCCATTTTTTTTCTGAATTTACATCTGGAGGTTAATGTATTCAGAATGAAGTCTTGTCTTTTTCCATGAGAATACAATATGTTTGCATTTATGTATCGATAAAAAAAATAAACATATCTGAGTACTTTCGTAGAATTGAAAGTATTTTCATTTTACGATTGTGTATAGTAAAATTTCCCATCTTGAGGCCCGTAAAGTGATTGACAATGTAATCCATTGTTATCGGCGGTTTCAGGTAAACTGACAGGTGATATCAACCGGCCCACTCAGTTGCGATCGTCAAGCTGTCTGATGTACACATAGTTATTGCAGGTATCCTTGAATATTTTTAAAATGCAGTTGATTACATCTAAGTTAGAATGTTTATTTTCCTCTTAACTGAAGATATAACCGAATAAAAATTATTTTCCGTGCAGGTTGGATCTACAGTAAAGTTAACAGACGCATATGAAAGGTAAAGAAGAGAATGAAGCGGGTTCAACACTTGCTACATTTATAAGTAACCCTAAAACTAAATTTTATACGGTCAGCAAGATATATTAAAACTAGAATAGCAAAATTATCATTTCAGCTTTAATCACAATAAGGGCAGTGTGAAACTTCGTGAATGATGGAGAGATAAATTCTTCGTCGTCTTGCCAACTGAAAATAAGAAAAAATGTTTTTAATCAAACTCTGGCATTTCTTTTGAACCCCTATTGTCAGAAATATTTACAATTTCATTTATCTGTAAGAAAACAATTCTTCATTAAAAGCAGGTGGATGTTATTTTTCTTCTTATTCCCAGGCTGTTCAGTTTTTTTCACACAGTGTTGCTTTGTAATAGCAGTTAGCAAGAATTCTACATTTCGACCATCAGACATCTGTCGATTTGTATGTTGAAATAGACCTGGCTGTCCACACAAAATATATATGGAATTGTTGCGACACTTCAAAAAAGTTAAAACGGCCGCTTCCACACCGAACAGCATGTCGCCGTTTACACTGTCGAATCTTGTCATGACTTCATTCGATCAATTTGAAGAGCAACTAACGTAAATATTAGTCAATATTAGTTTTGCAAACGAAAGAGTTATTATTTATGCAATTAATAATTATGCAGTATTTTTTATAGTGAAATAATCAGCTTCAAATAACATGAAATATAACGACATCTCTTGTCTATTTACAGTTAATTGGACCTGGGTAACACCAAATTAAAAGCAATTAAAGATTAATATTGAGTCAAACATGACGGAAGCATTTAAAAATAAAAAACAAAACAAAAAAGGTTACACTAACATAGATTAAATATTTATGTCATAAATGTTTACAGCAGCTATAATATGTAGTAATTCTATCTTGAGTCAATTGACGGACATCTGGTTCAATTCCATTCGACAGACATGAAATAAAAAATGAAAATAAACGTTTATTGGTGAAAGCCATTTAATGGGCAGTGGCACAGGTTTAATACCTTCCGACAGATACTGTGAAACTTCTGCGCTGTCAGAAGCAATAAATCTATTGAGTATTTATAAAACAGACCAACATCCGAAAGTGTATACTTCTCAAAGATTCCATTAGTTACTGATGGATAATGGCACCAGTTTGATTTCGGATAAAATGTTGATAGTACCTTCCGGCAACTTATTAGTTTTTGTAATAATGCAATATTTCATTATAATTAAAATTAACATTATTAGCGCAGTGTTGCCAACGCAATAAAGACCTCAGTGTATGCTGCTGTATACCAAATACGAGGTCAATATCCAACTGCAGTCAAGATATTTCCAACTTTAATAAAGTTTTAATTCAAATTCAAATTTTTATTCGCACTTTTACGCCCAATAAAGGGCCAATGGCAATGTACAAGATAACAAACATGAAATCAGTAAATCAGTACAAATGAAACTAAATACCCCTGTCCTCAGTGCAATTGACTGTTTTAAAAAGGAACCAAGTAATTTCACTTGTTCATCATTTTTCTGATTTAAAATTTGTGTAAGTTTTTCTTCCACCGCTAAGGAACTATCTAAATTTAGTTTTTGAAAATATAAATCTTTAAGATTGTTTATTTGACAATCAAAAAAGAAATGAGATTCATCCTCTACTTTATTACAAGTAATACATAGTTGTTTTTCTCTTGGTATGTTCATGTATCTGCCTCTTTCTATTGCTAGTATATGATCGCTAATTCTGAATTTACATATCAATTTTCTGAAAACTAAATTTTTACTTAATAAGTAATTTTCCAAATTATAACCACTTTTGATTGTTTTGAATAACTGTAATTTACTACATGTATTTGAATCAAGGTTTTGAGATACAGATAGCATATTACATTAACTGCACACACTTCCCGCAAGTGTTTCGAACGAACGGACGGACACAGAGATGAGCAGTTCCTAGACGCGCTTTAGGCGTTTGCGATGCAAGTGAAAATAGCAAAATGTTCTGCACAAAAAAGGATTGATTTTATTATGTGGCAAGATTTAACAGCGACTGAGGTCAAAGGTGGAGTTAAATGATTCAAAATTATTTCTATATAGCTAATAAAAAAAGATTTTTTGCTAAATGAATCAATTTTTAAAAAGATATATTCTAACAAAATTTCGAGACAGTGATCATAGTCTGGATATAGAAAGAGGACTTTATAGCAATACCCCAAGGGAAAACATTATGTGTCACATGTAAACAAATTGGTGATGAATATCACTTCTTTCTGTATTGCAGAAGTAATAAACATTTAAAAACTATTTTAGATAACAAGATTGTCAAAATATATATCCAATGCTTTTACAAAACCAACCACTGTTACAAATTCAACAAATATTAAATACTCGACGAAATTTTACCTGCCGTTTTCGACTTTATATTTAGCAGTCCATTGAATTGCTAAAATGAGGTCCACGTCAGCCAAGTTCCCATAAATATAGTTTATACATGTTAAATGTTATATATTATTTGTAATATGTATGTAGTTGTAAGTATATTGCTTTGGTCCGTACGGACGTAATGTTGCAATAAAGTATTTTTTTAAGTTAAATTAAGTTAAAAAGCAATATACAGAAAGGTATACTTATTGTTATCTCCGCCTAAGATTGAGGGCGGAAGGAAGATTCTTATTCCGAAATTCCAGGGAAATAAAGCCTGTTCAGAAAACAAGTTCAGAAAATGAAATACTCTTTCCCGATTCCCGGTAAATGAAATTCCCGAACTGCCCTCTTTTAAATAGACACATCCCGAAGAGGTCCAATCTAGACCGTGATCGCGACGTCCCGAAAATGGTCCTTCCGCCCAACGACCTTTAGAGGTAGCACAATAGTCATGAATTCGGAATTTTCATCTCTATTAAACAATCGGCCATTGCTCCTCTGTCAGACAAACAAGATAAAAATGCATGATATGTATAAGAATTATGTTTGTTTGTAATTTTCTCAACTTGTACATTTCTTGACCTTTGTGGGTGTAAATCTGCAACACTTGTATCATCATGAAAACGCATAATTAAGCCTTTGTTTTGGTGCATACAATTTGCGCATCAAATATGTATAAGTTCACTGGCACGAAGAAACTGTTTTTTGAAAAAAACTGACTCTATATAGTTTTTTTTTTCATATCGGATGCTCTCCGTCCCTCCCTAGTATTTTTCGAACCCGACTTACTTTTACTCTTTCCCACTTCTGCTTTTAATATTAACTTCCATCTTTGTCTTATCCCCATATTGACTCCGCCCTTTCTCCAACCTCCCGCTCCGGGAAATCGATACGGTGAAATACCAGTTTCCTAATACATGTATATCTAAAAATTACGATAATGTAAAACTAAAGATATTTAATGCGTTGATTGTCTTTTATCGCATTAATTTTGTCGGTTTTACGTGACGGTAACCAGATAAGCGAACCAGTACGTGTATCAAAGCATGTTATTGACATGACGAAATAGACATCAAGCGCGTTTATTTTAATAAAATCCATTACTTTACTAGTTTCACAGGTACAGAAGCACATGCAGGTATGGAATTTTTATGTTAAACTTTTGTTACACAGTTAGATAAATTAAGAAGTATATCCTTGCTATTAGAATAAGGGGGGTGTTTTATGATGTTTCTCGTTTCTCTACGGTCCTCAATTGTGAAATGTAACATTTTTTATTTTTACATTGTATTGCAAACTAACAATAAAGACTTTTTGTGACATAAATCTGTTTTCTTTAAAAAAAAATACTCAACTTATTGATCGCATTAATTTTTGTTCTCTTTAGTTATTCATACGGGAAACTGGTGGCCACGCCCCTTTTTGATCTCCGACTTCTCATTAGATAACGGCCGACTTGCTGAGATGTGTTTCTTTCCGTTTTTCATTCCTCTTGTCCTTTCGAGTATTTACACAATTGAGGGAGAGAAAGGTTATTTTTTATTTTCTGTGAATCGTGATTTGGGTTTTTTTTTTCTGAGATTTGTTACCAGACCCCTCTTTCCCCATCACAAGTTAGTGATGTTGCACCTTTTCTGTTATTATGAAAAATTCCTATGCATGTTCAAATCCGTTGAACAGTTTCTGGGATTCAGTAAGGTCGTTTCCCCATAGGCCTAAATTTATTCGACATCAAGTTCTTTCTAGTCCCCATTTTCCCTCACCCACTTCAATTTTTGTAAAATTATAAACTTGTTGCTTTCAGTCCCCACCCCTTCCCCGTTTTTTCCTTAATATATTATATGAGAGTACAGGGACATTAATAGTGGTGTTTCTTTCAGCTCCCTCTTCTTAACTTCCAATTTTGTCCCAAGGTACGTGGTCGTTTAGACTGTTCCTCTCTGTCCCTACCCTTCCCCGAGATTATTGGTCATGATGCCTTCTCACTTGCCCAAAATTTATCTAAGATTAAGGAAAGGGTGAAACTTTTCTTGTCATTTTTTGTGATACTAAAGGAACCTTCGTTTGTTCTCGTTCCAAATCTATCCTCGGAATGGTATGATTGTTAAATTTTTGCCTAACCCTTCAGCTTTTTCGATATTCTTTCCGGTTCCCCCCTTTTCCTAGCACTCCAATTTTCCTGCAAGATTACAGGAAACGGGAATGAAAACTATGTCGATAGGTGATTGTCAAAGTGAGATAATGACACTTGTTCAATAATATCTGAACAATGTACGAAATTAAAATCAGATTTTTATCACAAAGATTTATTTTTAATTGACTTGTTCCTGTAATGACATGTTCATATCCCCAGGCTTACCGCTAAATATCACTAAATAGTTTTTAATTTTGATCGATTTGTATAAAAGAATTTCAAAAGGAAAAAAAAAGATGCTAAAATTGATTAAATAAAAAGTTCATTGGCAAAATACATACCGAAAGCAATTAACAATTTTTTATAGAAAAGGGGGGAATCGTGCAGTTTCTCTGTTTTCCGTAAAAGGTCGAATATGCAGTATATAGTTTTGTTTATTAAAAGTGTAAACGGTTGATGCCATACAAACAAGTTTTACAATATTTATGTTTTTCGAGCCCACCCTCGTTGACCAAATGGAACACTGCATGCTTTTTTATGCGCACGACAAACACAGAAGTACCGTTTGTATAAATTATTGAACTCTTCAAAATTATAATGTTTTTTCTTTATGTGGACAATCTTTTCTTTTGTGCATTCAAAGAAAAGGTGTTCTTCAGTGTCAATTTTTACTAATGATTAGATAGCTATTTCATGATTCAATAAATTAGAAACTCTGACAGAATGCAAAATACCAAAATATTGACTACATGATTACTGTTTGTTAACAATTACATATTTTTCCCCCCTCAGGAGAAAAATATTATTTCTGTCAATTTAATATGATGAGTAAAAATAAAATATTTTCATGTCATGTTGCCAAAATTGTCTTGACACATGTATTTTGCAGGCCTTAGCAAAAAAGCTATGAATATGAAACATTTAAATATTTTTAAATGAAAAAAAAAAAACTAGTTTTTATACGGAAAAGGGGATAATTGCAAGAAGAAACTTAAATTCCGACCGTATGAACTAAATGCATTGGTAAGATTTGTCTTTTTCACTAAGTGTGAAGAGTCTTAATTGGTTAGATGGGTGGTTGACCATCATATCGTGAGTTTTGCTTTTTCTTTCTTTCTTTTTTTGGCAACTAAGGAACTTGACGATACCTATTAAAGAAGTTTCGGTTGGCCTGTATGGGTGTAATTTTTGTTAATTAAATTAAAACTCTCGTAAAACAGTATTTCTATAACCAACTATAAGTTTTGAAAATTTTATTGCAAAATAAGGATATGTCACAGTAATTTCTTATTAAACATGTCACTTATTTGAGACTGATGTAAACTGTCCCTCATTCTGAATAATATCATCCCCTGTACTTTCTTTCCGAATGTAGTTTTAATCCATAGAATGAAGTCAAAAAAATATAAGTACTAAATATTAGTCAAGTGACTTGCATTTCAACTCCAAATCGAAAGTCAGTTTAACTTTCCTTTTGAACTCAGTGTAATTTTGCCAAAACATAAATTTGTTGTTCTTTAATTTCTTTTAATATAATATTTGTTGATATGTTTTTTGTTGACAATGTAAACAATTCGGCTGTGACGAACGTTACATCACCCATTTCTGTCCAACAAGTAACATTGCATCAGGCCGAACTTAATTGACCCTGTTATAAAGCAATTGCATGGATTCTTAATTGGTATGAAAATGGAGCTGGGTTATCAAAAGGGAACACAACAAGTACAATACAAGTGGATATTGATTATATATAACTAAAGAAGAAAAGAACAATAAGTAATATATATGCATGAATTGTTTGGTCTCTCCGGGCCCGAACCAAACTATTCCCGTCTCACGTTCCCGGCGCCGTTGATCCCTTTCAGTTTGCAAGAAAGAAAGAAAGAGAGAAAATCTGTAGGCTTTACATTCAGTTAAATTCAATACAAAATATTTGGGTTTTTTTTAAGAATATGAAAATATATTTGCAACGAGTTGTCGCCTTTGTTTCCATAATATTTAGAAAAAAAAATATGGACTTTCCCTACATTAGTTAAAAATATCTTGACCTAAATATAATCTTTTATTATTATTCTTGACATGTTGCATCACTCTTTACTTTTCAGAAAGAAAATTGCATCAGTTCGATACCGGCTGTAAACAAAGGATTTCACCACACGTGTAATATTACTATTTTTCGATGACGTGTCTTCGATACGTCACTATTTATCAACGAATAATCGATCAACAGTTGCCATATATGGTAGTGAGTCACCGGGATATCCCCTAATTTTCAATCTTAAAATAGAAAATTTGAACCAATCAAATAGCGTTATGTAGACGATTTGTTGGAAGCGAAGGAAAAAGTCTGAAGATATCGAAGGGAAGCATTTCATGAATGGACTGCAACTAGGCTTCCACCAAAAATATAATCCTCATACGTAGTAGGCTTATGCATGTAGTAAGAAAGCTGCATTTTTAAAATAATTTCCGTTTGAAGTTTAATCTACGATTTATGATCAGCAATAATACGTTGTCGGTGAAAAATACGAACTGGTTTAGATAAGCAGGCTTCGTCGCAGATCACGGCGGAAGAATTCACTGGAGCACCTAGTTATAAAGACCGATACACGTTGCTAATAAAAATTTAGCACAATGGCGACAGTGTTTCAAGTTAGTAAGGGTCTTTGAACGGGGAGGGTTGGTACATCGTGCCCTTCCCAAGTGTTTCCAGAGAGTGTGCTAACGCTTAGAACTACAAAGAAGATAATTCAAAGGTTTGTGTTGTGAAAAACGGAGATATTGACCATTTAATTTTCAACGCAAAAGAGAACCCGGTGAATGACTGATCGTTGGGTAATAGGCTTACTGGATCTACGCATTTCATCATTTGTTGAAAGACGCATAAAGTGAATTTCACAAACTTTGCAACAGTATCAGAATTTAGGACGTAACTTGAGCACACTCTCTCATTTTGACTTTGGAAACACGTGGAAAATCGCAGACTTTTTAGCGCGGTTTTGTGTGAAGGAGTGCACGAGGAAAGGAGCGTTTGTTTTGAACTTGCCAAAGTCGGAACAAAAACGTTATATTTTTTACTGCCAGTAAACAAGCAATCTGTGATATAGACGTACAATTTATTTATTTTATACGAATATTTACGAAACCAGAAAGGTTTGTTGATCTCATTCATCGTGTGTTTTTTGTGTTTTGAGTTGTTCTTTGTTTCATTTCTGGAGGGAAAAAGAAAGTGAAACTACGACATCGGACTTGACTAGAAAGAAAACATTCAGTTTCAGAAGTTGAGAAAATAGGAATCTCGACTTAAACACAAACTTGTTTTATTGTATTGATGAGCGTTTCACGTTCCAGGCCCAGACTTCAAATTCCGAGTCATGGGCCCAGGAAGAAAACAGATTTGGACTTCTCATTTAACTTAGTTCCTGGGAATTTGAGTCCAGATTTACAACCATCATCACCTCAACCAAAGTTTCCGGAGAAATACACTCCACATAATGTTTCAAAGATTGGAAGATACCTTTTATTGGAGCAGATAGAGGGTGAGACTTACAAAGCAGTTAACTGGCAGAATAATGAGGAATATATTTGCAAGGTAAATATAAGTTATGAAAAGTCAACAGTGGAATTCGATTCCTATGTACATGATAATATTTACGTTTTATTGTTAATATTTTTATTAAATTATATGTACGTCAAAAACTTTTAGTTGTGTAATTTTCATATAGGAAGAGTTGTCTGTCCCTGGATAGAAATTTCAGGATTTTCCCCAATACACAAAATTCCAAGTTTCACATTCACATATCAATAGTTAAAACTTTCTTTTCCGAAATATGAACATTCACTACAAAAGCTGTACATTTTTAATTAAATTAATATAGAATTATGACAAAACATGAAACACACCTGTCCAGACAAAGGTGTTTCAACCAGGTGAGTCACCATACCTGAATGAACAAAGAAAAGAAAGTTATTAAACAATGATGTGGCAATTCACAGTGTAATTGCATGGCATTATGAAAGGAGGGATTTTTACTCATTTTCCCATGGGAAAAAAATTATTTTATGAAATTTAAAAATGATGGTAGCAATAAAATTTAATTCACAAAAATGTAATGCCAGTTTGAGTGTACACATAGAACAAAGGCACACAGAGTTTTCATTGAACACTGTCATATTTAAGTAAAAAAACAAACAGAAACTGACATTTTGGTTTTCATGTGCTGCTACGTGTTAATGTACTATGTAGGTTTTATTACATATAACAGTTGTGTATTGATTGAATGATTGGCATGTTTGATGATTAATATTACATGATTTGTCATGGCCTCCTAATTAACTGTACATGCAGTGTCATCATTATCAGAAATAAACCAGACATCTGTCCTTTGTACCCTAGTGGGCTGATAGGGTAATATGTGGAGTTCATGCTGGTACATTTCCTGTAGACCATGGGGTATATTATAAACTAATCCAGCTACTACTTGTTTTGTAATTCAGGGGGTTGGGGCGGCAGTTTAATTTTTTTGTTTATTTGAAAACATTCAAGTTTTCATTGACAGTTTGAAGGTTAATGCAGTTCAGTTACACATGTAGTATATGTAATTGGAGTCGCAGTGCAATGTCAGTTGGAGATCAAAAGGAAGTCTCCTATAAAATTTCATAATTTCATAAGTTCAAGAGGAAGTGAATACACAGATAATCATGATGTGTATTCACCAGGTACATGTAAACATCCTGAACTGTAGGTTACACAGGTAATATCAAAAGGAAGTTGTCACCTTGATACATATATATACCTGCGGTAAACCAACGTCACAAATATTTTTCACATTTTTTGTCCCAAGAAGAGATCAGTATGATTCATGATTTTCAAAAACAAAAAAATTATTTTTGTCTTTTCACAGTGTCATTTTGATATTTTTCATATTCTATTTTTATTGTTTTAAACTTTTGACTTTAAGACTTCAGAAAATATCAGTTGCAAAACTGAGAGTTTGATGATTGACAGTTAGTCAATTTCAAACTCAGCTGATGACATCATTAATGACCCCAATCTCCAAGGATATTGACATCACTGATATTGATTTGTGTTCACTGGTTGCATCTTCCTCAACAAGCTGCTAAATATAATATAAACCAAAGGAATGTTGGCTGGTATGGTGATTCATACAATCAATACAGCTAGCTAGATTTTATATTTGTCAGTCAGGAAGTTACTAGTCTTAATCTGTGAATGAAATTTTATTGATCGGTTGAATTTTCTGATGAAATTGATTGTTTCAGTTGCAAATTATCTGATGTCCAAACAATTGCCTTCTTCCCAGAATGCATACACATACATGTACATGTACATTGTACACATACATGTATTGCAGTATTATTATATTCTTTCAATCAAGAAATGACAATGCAGGTAATTCATAATTCATCGATGCTTGCGTCTTCCATGGGGTATGACCCTTTACCCGTTCCTTTTGAAGGAAGGAGAGGGGGTGGGGGTCTCCATTGTAAACATAACTGAAGTGCATGTGCTATGCAAATGTTAAAATATTTAGGCAGCCTCTTAAGGTGTAATTGTGGCCTTGTGGTTATAACACACAAAATCTTCAGCTCACCTTAATATTGCACAAATTCTGTCAAGTAATTTGTAAAATGTACAACATAATTTCGTTTCTTTTCTTTCTCTCCAGGTTTTCCCAATAACCAGGTATCGTGAAATATTGTCAGCCTATTGGCAAGTGGATTGTCATGAACATTTAAGCAGTATTTCTGAGATCATCTTGGGAGAGACCAAAGCTTATGTTATTTTTGAAAAACATTACGGAGACCTTCATTCCTATGTCCGTCAGAGGAAACGACTGAAGGAGGAGGAGGCATGTAGATTGTTTGAACAAATTGTATCGGCAGTTGAACACTGTCACAGTAATGGTGTTGTCCTACGAGATCTCAAACTACGAAAGTTTGTGTTCAAGAATGCAGAAAGGTGAGATGCTTAAACGACATAAACATATTTCTTTACAATTTTAAAGAGCTTACATTTCTATAGACTGCAAATCATATTACAGTTCATTTAATAAACTGTCTGACCATCTTCCTGCCTGGAGGCTTAGATCAAATTTTCAGCGATTTTGTGAAGGACATTTTACAAATGTCACGAACTAATGGGACATTTCTGTCAAGGCCAGATTATGATCGTTAGCTATAGGTGATAATTATCACATACAAAAGGCGTTGTGATGTATTTGCAAGAAAATAACCTTACTCCACCTATTTGTTTAATAGGAGAATATTTGTACCTGGCATAAATGAATGTCTTTATATACAGTATATATCGGGGCACACCCAGATGTTTAAATTAACACTTAGCTATTCATACTTATCTCTGGCAGATAAGTAAACTGAATACACATTCATAAAGTCATTACAGGAAGTTTTTGTTTGAGGCATCCCGCATGCATGTGCAAAAAACAATAAAATATTTGTTTTTGTATTTGCAGTGCACACAAATTCTTCTTGAGGCTTGCATACTTTAGAGTATAGTGAAATACATGTACATTTTTGTAAACTATCTTATCGAAAAAAAAGAGCAGATCTTTCGTGTACAAAACGTGACATGCTTCTACAGGTCTCATGCATGTCCAGGTGAAATTGATTGTTGTCACATGTACATTTCCATGTGGCCATTATCAGGTCATAAAATGTCAGATTTCAAAGGGAAAGGACCTGTGGTTAACCAGTAAAGACATAAAGATAGGCTATTTGATTACCAAATTGTTTTTCTTAAGTGTTTGGGGGTATCTTGACATCATAAAACTGTTGACCATTACCATCTAAATTCATTTTACTACCTGAAGGAAGCTAGTTGGTATTTAAATGGAAGAGATGCCTTGATTGAACAAGAAAATTGAAATAGATGATGCGTAAAACAAAATGTACATATATACAAAACATGCTGACGTCATTTCAGTTTCAAGGGCAGAAAAAGTACTGAATTTTGCATAAATTTTTATTTGAAAAGTACAGATATTTAGAAATTGAAATATGTACATGTATGTAGGAGAAATGACTCATACACTATAATGAAGAGTGTTTTGACAACTTGATTGAGGCATTCCTGTCATTTAACATGCCAATATTAAATGTACAAACTTGTAACTGTTGTCACTAGAAGTAGATGGAATTCACAATATCTGTAAGTAAATGGAATTCACAATATCTTGTATGAAAAGTCTGCTTTTAGTAAAAAATTGAGTTTGAGTAACTAAATTTTTCCTTTTTGTGTTACAGGTCTGAGCTGAGATTAGATGGCTTAGAGGATGCTAGGGTCTTGGAGGATGAAGCAAACGATCGCTTGGCAGACAAACATGGATGTCCGGCATACGTTAGCCCAGAAATTCTTCATTCTAACGAAACATACTCAGGTCGGGCTGCAGATATTTGGAGCCTTGGAGTCATGCTCTACACGATGCTAGTCGGACGCTATCCATTTCACGATTCTGATCCAAGTGCACTGTTTGGGAAAATCCGTAGAGGCCAGTATAATATTCCACAGATGTTATCCGTCAAGGCAAAATGTCTGATCAAAAGTCTTCTGCGTCGTGATCCAACAGAACGTCTCTCCGCCAGCGATGTCCTGCAGCATCCCTGGGTCAATGGAAAACAGTCGCACGGTTTTATGACAATCATTGATCATAAGAACTGTGATCAAACAGTACCGAGTGTGGTATTTAACGATGACGAGGAAGAATTCTTCCTGTGAACAATTGTCGTTAGTATTGTTTTTAAATGAATTTCAAGAGCCAGTGTTATTGTTAATATTTATTCAAGAGACAAACGTCTTCGTGAGAGGACCGTTACGGGTAAACAGAAATGGAACATGTGAAAATAAGACTGTTCATCAATTGGTTGTTTTAATTGACAAAAGATTCTGTCCAATTAAAGTGGCAGCTTTTTAGATGAAAAAAGAACTAATATCTAAGTACTATCAAAATTTAGAAAGTGCAATTCCTTGTGCCAAGCACACACCTGCACGGATATAGCAATAGAATTGCCCGAATTGTAGATTTTATAAAGAAATGACTGTATGAGTGACCACCATGATCATTTCATGTCACCCGATTTTTCTTTTTTTTTTTAACATTTCATTGAGTGCTTGTTTTTCATCATAAAATCCAGAGTGATTGTTGTTGTGTGTTTATTTTCTGTGTGTGAAACTGTATTTATGTGTACATATATATGTGAATGGTAAAACTCATAACTGAACTTGACTTTTGTGGAAACCAGTCGACAAAAAATGATAATTTGTCTCCTAAAGTTGAAAAATCCACTTTAAATAGCTGTTTTAACTTAAAAAGAAAATTTTTTAAAACATGATTTTGAAGCTAACTATGTTTGACTAAAATACTCTTTTAAAATCAAGACAAATGGACACTTTTGAATTGTGTGCAGTAGCAGAGAGGATGTTTTGATGAGCACAAGTTCATGTACGAAACATTGTATGAAAGATATGTCGGTATGTGAAAGTTACATTGTTTTGTAGCATATTATTACAACCTTAATTTATACGTGTTATGTTACTGTTATCTAGAAACAAATGTTATAAAATGGGACAACGGAATCTGTTTACATCGTATTTAGATTCTTGGAGTTTCAATAAAATATTAAAAATAGTTTAGTCTTGTTCATTTTAGTTTTTGTCTCGCCTGCGACGAATGTCGCTGAAGGCGAGACATAGGGATTACTTTCCGGCGGCGACGGCGGCG
>JAOXYH010000009.1:63916-80188 GCA_028566455.1 Botula fusca | reverse complement strand
AACCAATACTTCAAATGCGTTTTCATACCTGTTAATTTAACTAACATGTCCAACTTGCTGAAAATCGCGTTCTGAATTTCTGTTTAATAAGGGAATCATCTGGTCCAGTTCATCCAAACCTTAGCCTATCTGATTCTTATTCCCATAATTTGGGGTATTGTCATACAGGTCTACGCAGAAGTAGCCCGATTTATGTTTAGAAACCACTAGAGCGTTGTTACGACCGAAATTTAGCCGTAACCGCTTTTCACGGTTTTTAGTTTCATTTTCATGGTACACTACTGTCTGATTCATGTTGGTATGTGAAAGCATTGGCAGAAAGTTTGTGGAAGTCTTTTATATATGAAATTAAAATATACAAAGTGAAAATCATGGTCCAACACCAGTTTTAGGGTAATTCGCACACTCTTTGCGATTTGTATGTCGTGCTTACATCTGAGTTAGTCGCCATTGAAAGTTAACATGAGGTACCACCTATTTATCACACGTCACAACGTAGGACAAGATAATGAATCTGAACACTGGAAATGGCTACATATTTAATTTAAGTTACATGTGTGACTCCATCCCCATTTCTCATCACAAGTGTATAATAAAAATCATAATAATAAGCTTACTTCAAGTATATGCAAAATGTTCTGTATAATGCAAATGTTCTACCTTCGAAAATTGTGAGAAGAGTTACTACAGATAAACCACACATCTTGTCATGACATATTGATAACTAAAATATCAACTTTCAAAGCCAAAAAATTCAGTGAAATGCAAAAAGACCTGACCAGTTAAGAGTTGAAAAAGGGGGAGGGGGTGTTAATTCTACATTTTATATACACCGGTTGTTTTACTTGACTTATTTTTGAAGATACCAATGGATTCCTTCATGTGCCTATTGTAAATAATGACAATATTCTCAATAAAAGGAAAACTACTTCATGTATTGATAAAATCAAGAGTTATCGTTCTTTTCCCATAGTTCAAGTATAACTTATAAATAGATCTTTGCGTTACATGACTTGGCGTACAATGTCAAAAATTTTATTTTTTACATTGAACGCTTAAAGAAAAATCAGACACATTTTAAATGAATAATTGTTGCACTGAAATGAAATAATAAAATCGAATTAAAAAGTAAACAACGAAAAAGTTACGTGATGTATTCTGGATGAAGTGACCACAGAATGATGTTTTCGCTTACTGCATTCTCAATAGCAGTTTGCTTTCTTTGTTGTGCATGTCATGTATGTGCCGTGAGGTTGGATGATAAGACCTGACAGACAGTGAATGATCCCATTACATATCATGTAGTAGAGCTCAACTGTCACTATTCAGGACCGGGGGTGTACACATTTTATGGCCCATCGACAGTACTTAAAGTAACGCTTGATAGGATGACGGAAGAAGTGCATGTGATGATAAAAAACATCAATTTGAAAGAATTTTTGGTATCAACAGGATCGGAAGAAGTTTGTAGTTACACATCGGCCCCACCCACCACAAAGATTAAAGTTGGCGAGAAACTATATGTAAGTCAGGGTTTATAAGAAACATTCTCCTCAGACCCAACACAAAAGTTCGAAATTACATACAATAACAGTGTGTGATACTGTGTTTAAAAATACAAAACAAAAAAAAATCAAACAAAATAAAAAAAAAAAACAAAAAAAAACATCGAAACTGCAAAAGAAAAAAAAGGGGGATGTCTGGTTAAATACACTAAGTCTATGATGTAATATTTTACACAGCTAATGGCAGAGGTTAAAGTACACATGTATAACAAATATAACATCAGTATTGTTTTTAAATTCTAGCCTTCAAATTAAACATTAAACATATCCTGACTTTTAAGTAAAACTGATTAAGATTTAACATCGATTTCAATAATTTCAGTTTCTTTAATTTGTTTCAAATGAAATGTAATTTTGCTATGCAAAGGATAAAAATTTAATTTTTTCAGATATTTAAAATATTTTGCAGCGTTTCTCAAGGTTTGATCTGCGTCCTCAAAATACCAGTCGAACTGATGTTTATTTTTAAACAAATCTCTAAGGATATAATGAATACAACAAAGTTTAGTATAATTATAATACAATTCTAGTTCTGAAGGAACAATTTGTAGGTGTTTTACCAAATCACATGGACGTTTATTTGGGAAACAGTAATTATAACAATGCCCAAACAGATAAATAAATTTAATTTCGGTGTTAACATTCTTTTTATATTTTTTAATTATATGTTTCTCTATGGTTGTTTTGATAGGATACGGGACACTTTGGTAAAACTCGTACGCCCGTTGAGAAAGAATGTCCTCAGATTCATACAATTCTATATCTGCCAATTCTGACATCTTACCTGTAATCTGTTGAGTAGTTTTCAGGAACAATGATCCTGGTCACGGCACCAAAGAAGAAGTACTGTCTGTGACACTTTGAACAATGATCCTGGTCACGGCACCAAAGAAGAAGTACTGTCTGTGACACTTTGAAGACAGGCGAATTAAAAGAATTCGACGTTTAAAAATTATATTAAATTACTAGAAATCAATAACAACAAACAAGCACTCGCGTGAAATACAATATAATTTAGCGTCAACTAACAACGAGCACAGTCACTTCACAGAGGAAAAGCAAAGGAGTAAAGTAGCGAGGGAGCAAGAGCACCACTTCTTAGAGGCACGCCCTTTTATACGACGGTACCTTTGTCAGTGTTGAGTGGTAATCCATATTCAGACATCACCCGCATTACACGAGACTGTGATCATCCAAGTTCTTTAACATTCGGGACACATCTACACAGCAATGGCATCTGATGATAGTAAGATCATAAAAATGTCAAGTTATGATAAGATATTAGTTCTGGTAGCAACTTCTTGATTAGATTTGTAAACTCTCTGCATCTAGATGTAAAAGTGCATCGTATAGTGTCACAGAACCTAATATTTAACATTTATAAAGACCATACAATTGAAAAGCTGAATATTAAGTTCAGTAAGTATTTACTTGGGGCTTGTTATAAAGCCTCTAATTTGGCAGTGGTTGGGGAACTTTGTAGATATCCACTCTATATTGATTTCAATTTTAAGTATGATGAAATACTGGATCCATTTAAATGATACAAGTAGCAATTTATTGAGAGAGGCACTTAATGAAAATTATAGAATGTTTGAGAATGATCAACACTGCTGGATTCACTGCATTTATATGATTTTAAAAGAACTTAACATGTTAAAGATCTTAACATCCCCTAAGACATGTGGATACAGTGATTTATACTGCAATCATTGCATTCTCAGCATGTATAAAGGGGTACGTAAACCTAAGCTCTATATGTCTACTCATGGCCAACTATTTTCCTCAGTTAAAGAAACAGGGGTTATTTCCCCTGATTTTATCGTGTTATCTCATGTTTGATTAAAATCGTCGGGGTGTATATGCTGTAACAAGATGACCTCCAACATTGACATAGTTTATCTGACGACCTGCTGTTCTGTCAACATGTTCTGTACAGACTTATCTCTAGTGACTCAAAATTACATATAATGGACAAAAGACAGAAACATTCACTTCACTGCAGATTATAATTTTAATTTTGGCAACAATTTTAATTGGGTCATTTTCTATACAAGAAACAAAATAATAATAGATTCAAATAATGTTTGTAATTATATGAACATATCTCTATACGGAAATAAATGTTTATGTCTTGTGTCCATAATTGTAATTAGGGCGGTGGTAATATTGCCGGGGAATATTGCAAAGGTTTTATTGACAAATAATACACAAATATTCAGTCTACATATTTTATTGCATTTCTAAAATTTGATCCTGGATATATATGATACATCAAACTCGGGATCAAACTGAATGAACATAATAATTAGCATTCAAATTAAATATATATACATGTAAGTAAGTGGATCAAATAAATAATTAAAATGTCTTATACAAGTATCATGACTGTGTTCATTGAAAACTTAAAACATTTGAATTTGAACATAATAATTAGCATTCATTTTAAATATATATATACATGTAAGCAATTTGATCAAATAAATAATTAAAATGTTTATACAAGTATCATGCGTTCATTGAGAACTTAAAACATTTAAATATGTGTTATTTGCAAAATATACAGAGCTCATATTTCGATAAATACGATGCAATAAATAATGAAATGATTAAGAGCAAAAAATAACAATCAAAGGATCTTATTGGTGACAAACTTTTTTTGTCATAAAATTTGTCAAAAATATAAAGTTTATAAAAAAAATAGATCTGTTTTCTTGATTCTTTTGACTGCCGAAGTTCGGCTCCTGACGTGAGGAAGCAGAAAGAATCAACAAAGTAAAGATTTTTGCTACGGGGTACCTCAAAATTTCTAAAGAGCAAGCTTATTTACTCATGACATTTTTCAGCAGGGCTAAGAGTTTTTCCCTGTTTCTTAATTTAGTTTTTAACCTAAGTTTTTTCAATTCTCCTTTTATTTCATCTGTTGACAAACCATCAATACTGAAATCTGAAGAAACACTAATGTTCGAAGCGTATTTTTCTGATACTTGTGACATTTCTTCAATAATTTTAGCTTTTTTTGCTGACCTCTGCTTAAAAATGTCATGATCCCAATATGAATCGGAAAGTTTATTGTACGAACGTTTCTCTCGTTCGCAATTCTCCGTGGCCAAATGCTCTATGCGCTTGCGAACTTGAAGGGCATCAACAGTTGCATCCCATTTATTCGTCTTGGAATGATGAATCTTTTTGATATCATCGTTTATTTTTTCAACACCCTGCCCGCTGAAATTAATTAGTTTGCCATATTTTTTTGCGAAGAAAGGAACATGGTAGACAAGGCAGTGCATATAAGGAGTGACGCTGTCAAACCCTTTTCTCCCGAGTGTGTCTAATGTCAAAAATGATTTCACCCAATCCCTACATTTTTCAAATACAGTTTCAGTTGATGAAAATGAATGAACCTCTTCTGTAATAAAACGGTACAATTTTAAAAAAGAATTCCAAATGTCTACGGTAATGTCATGAGTATCATGGTGAATCAAAAAACACAGTTTGGATGGGAGATTTTCGAGAAGTCTCTTGTAGTCGGAGCCAGTCAAAGAAGACCACTCAAGTTCACCTTGTGTGCCCTTCTTAGACCAAATGAAAAATGAAACGCCACATTCTCGAATTTTGTCAACCAGTTGATTAAGAAGTTCAGTTTTTTTCCCAAGAATGCTATTTTTTTCATCAAGTGTTTTGGCATCAAGTATGAGATTTCTAAGCAGTTTGTCGCATATCCTAAGCAAAAGATGAAGTTCATCAATAACTATGTTTTCGGGCTGAACTTTGATTAAAGGTTCAGAACGAACTCCAAAACTGTTGTGTACTGAATCATCTTTTAGATTCTGTGACGTTCTCTTCATACAGACACTATGATAAAAATCCCAAGACTTTGTCATATCTTCCCTTTCATTTTTGTGAATTCTACACCAAGGACAAGAAAAATTACACAGAGAACCACCCAACCCCAACAAAATTTGCAGAAATTTCATGTCCCCACCAATCAAAATATCTAGTTCACGCGTCCTCCCGTCAACATCAATCGTTCCCCTTTCATACAAGTTGTTAATCTCTTGAAATATGGGCATACATGACTGCTTCAAATTATCATAATCTTCCTTGCAATTAACAATGCAAAAAACATTTTGATCTTTTGAAGACAACTTTGTTTCATCTGTAATTACAGAAAAGGAAAACACGACAAAGTTTGATATCCTACTGATTTTTGAACCATCCCCTGAAATTTTTACCTGTATTTTATCTGTTCCCTCATTACAGTTATACTTTATATACCTGCTGATTTCACCCTCTAGACTCATGTAAGCTCCTGGAATATTTCCAGGAGTTCTTTCAAAATGATAAAAACTGTTGATATGATCTCGGCATTGAGAGATAAGGTATTTTCTGGGCAACCCATCACAAAATAAAGTAAGCTCTCTATAAGCACTTTCGCTTATATTAAATTTTTCTAATATGAATAACAAATCTTTGATTTTTTGTTTTTCTGTATCAGGTAGCTCTTGGTAGCGAGATTTTTGCTGTAATGATTGTTGGAAGTCGACTTTAAGCGTCTGACCACCAGTGTTTTGCAATTTTAAGTATTGCGGAACAAGACCATACGACTCTGCAAACCAAAGTGCAGTTTCTGCTTTAGATTTAAATTCACGTAATTTTCGTGATTTGTTGTTTTCACTAATTTGTGAAAAATCTTTTCCAGAATTTGGGGTTGCCACCTTTTTATGAAGTTTTCTTACATATTCAGTTATATTCTTATTCAAATCTTTAACACTCTCAATTTCATCAATAAGATTGTGATTTTTTTCAAGTAAACACTCCTTTTCTAACAATTCTTTCTCTAATTTCTCATGTAAATCTAAACATTTTTGTTCAAAATCTAAATTTTCTTTTTTAAATTTATCTACAGTATAATTCAAATTTTTAACATTTTCCAGTTCATCAGATAAAACTGCTATTTTGTGTACAGTACTGTCAAATTCGATTCGTTTCCTTCCAGTCAATTTTCTACCTAACCACAATACCTTTACAGTTTTATTTCTCAGTCTGCTTTCCAGTCTTTCTGAATATTTCAATTGAAATGATTCGATCTGAGTATTTAAAATGTCTATATAAGTGTATCTAGTGAAGTTTTCTTTTGCCTTTGATAATTCCTTTATAAATGAACAGGATAGAGATATTGTGACGGCTAAACTTGGATTGTCGGCTATATGTTTATTAAGTTTTGGAGAATGATCTCCCAGTGTCAGTTTGGATTTGAATTTTATTTTGTCGAGATCAGACAAGTTCGATGACATGATTATGGCAGTTCTGAAAGCTGTACAAAATTCAAGCTCGGTTTACACAAAAGGCATCAGTAGCGGAAATCAGTATAATTCTCTCCATTGGCGTACAGAATTCTTTTAGTTGCCCATTTTCGTATCTGTGTGATTTCCTAAAATGTATTTTACTACGTATTTTCACTGGAAATGAAACAGTTGTACCACGTCCATTTCTCTTCAACCGATAATACCAGGAAGGTGACATTGGAAGTTTGGCGAAGTCATTTTTATTTAGAACTTGAACAGGCTGCAGACCAAAACAGAATCTGTAAATATCTAAATCGAAATCTAACACGATCCTATGTCCCATGGAAAACAGGCGTTGCTGAATAGCTCTTTCCAAGTTCTGTGCAGCATACTGTAGCCGATCTATGCTTATTGTTGGGTTTTCATAGGACTGAAGTATATGTTGTGGCAAATGTGTAGATGGTTCCCATGTCGAGTCAGAAATGTGGTAACCACACCATTTCACCAAGTAAAGGTCGCCCTGCAAAGATTTAAAGTAAATATGAATTACTACGCATTTCAATTCAATTTTGTACATTTTATTGAAATATAATACATGCATGGCTTGGAAAACAGGCACATGCCTGTATAAATCCTCTCCAGAGCAAGATGGATATGCTATATACATAGATAAATCAATCAAGAGATGCCTTACAGTCCATCAATAATATAGTTTTATTAGTATATAATGCTAATACCCCCCCCCCAAAAGTCAAAAATAAAAGTATGAAGAAAAAGCTATTTTTGACCCGCGATATCTATGTTTTTCAAGGGACTGTCTAAAACGTGAAAATATACTAGTAAAACAAAGAAACGCTACACACCTTCAATTTCATCAATCTACCATAAAATCTTAATCTTTATTTGAATACATATGAAGCAGTTTTAAGCTTTTGACAAATACTGTTGTTAATTGCAAAAATGGAAACCGGATGTCAGAAAAAACGAAAAAATAACCAATACTTTTTTTTAATCTGGAAAACTTCTTTATTCTACTTCTTAAAACGTTGAAATTTTGAAATATTATCCTTTGTGAATTTTTGTCAATTTTTGGTTACAAAAAACACTTTTTGAAATAAAAAAAAATATGAGAAAATGACACTTCAGTAACTTCGGTTTCACTAACCATTCTATTAAATTTCATGTTGGTGTCTACATTTTTGAAAAAAGTTATGGAGTAGGAACGTTCAAAGTCCATTGAAAATGCATTATAGGGTGTAACATTTCTTTTCTGGTCTAGTACATGTATTTAAGACTGTTAGGTAAACTTTAAATCGTAGAGAATTCTGTCTCATTCCCCCCACATTCTAATTGACTAATTAGGAGTTTATTTGTAATTTAAATACACGCTTACACATACGTCATTTTCTTTGAAGTTTTCAGTAATTATTTATGATCAAAAGATAATGGCGTCTTGTTTTAAGAAAATATAATAATTTGAGTAAATTATGTTTTGTATAAAACTGCGTGACTATTTAGTCATTTTCAAAATTAAAAACAAAAGCAGACTATCTAGAATTAATTATGGTGAAATTTGCTATATTCGGTAGCAGTTTTGTCAGTAGACTATATACTTTTTGTGGAGGTGATATGAATATTCCCGGACAATGCAAATTCTTCGGCATTGGTGGAATGACGGCTGAAAGAGTTTCCGTTCGTCTTTTACAAGAAATGAAAGAATATAAACCTGATGTGGTATTTATTCATTTAGGTGCAAATGACATTAAGCTGAGTACATCTTGCAGGAAAATATCTGAAGATATCAATAACATTGTTCTGGAAATATATAGTGCAGGTGCTAAAGCCGTATTTGTTGCAGAAATATGTGACAGGGGTAATTTTTCTAAATCTCCTGGTCTTTCACGTGTAGTATTCAACAAACAAAAGAATTCGATAAATCGACGATTGAAGACTATGTTAGGCAATCACTTAGTGAAATTTCATGACATCAGATATCCAGATGACTACGACGAAGACTTGATACACTTTTCCGATTGTGGACAGAAGAAATATTTTTTCCGTATTCGAAGAATATTCCTAAGTTTTAAAATTTCACCCGTATAGTAAAGATGAAATGATAATCCGACCACTATATGTTATTATTGACATTACAAGTATTTATGCAGTACATGTATATCAATGTGTCTTTAATTATGAATGAGGTGTGAATTGTTTAATTATTATTGTGGTCGATAGGCCTATTTGTTTCTTATCTGATGGTAATAATTGAATTAATAAATATTTGTATCCCTGATAAATTAGTTTACATAAATTTTATCATTATACTACAGTAATCCATCATTAATGATTTTATATTACATTTTAAATTAAGAATTATGAGGATATTCAACACCCTTGTACGCCTTTAATCGGAGAAAAAGATTTGTTAATATTACTGCCAGCTTTGATACATATATAATGTACTATATACTGTATATCAGATCCGGGTGTCAAATATGTTTTTTTTTTCATTATAGGAAATTGTAACACACTCTTCAAATATGCATCAACACACATTCATTGATTGAATAGAACTGCCGAATCGAAAATTTGTGAAAATTATGGCCAGTTTTTATAATTATTTGTCAAAACGAAGCCTGTTTTTTAAAGATGAGTATCTTCAAAATATTAGTATATCAAGGAAAAACATACACACATTTATATAAATTATTCCTCAAAGAAATCAGACAAATATTTTTGTCACCATACCCCCCCCCCCTTGTATAGTATTCGTTAAAGGAAGTTATCCTTGGGTTTTATGAATACTTAGTACTTGCTGTCGTCTTTACATTACATACATATGTATTGTATCAGGGACGTAAGATGTTATGGATAAGATTTATGTTATAACTTGTACCCAGACTACAAAATAGTATATGTTTAACCAAACTAGCGAATTTTATGAGATATAGGGATATATATATAGGGTCGTAACTACTATACGGAAAACTAAAATGCCACGGGTCCAAATGTCCAATTTTCAGAAGTATTAAACATGCACTGATTCATGCAGACGATTAAATATTCTTTGTCTAAAATCAATTTCTGTCAGTTGAAAGAACATTTGCACCCAGAAACCAAAATTTTTCTTTAATAAAAAATGAGTCCCCTAGTCATTTTTTATTGGCTCTTCTAAAAAATACTTTGTAGTCTGTAAAATATTTCTGATTTTTTCTTGCATTGCCGGGAATATAAGGAATTGATAATCATAGAACAGACCGACACGTCCATTTGTATAATAAATCATAAATATATAAATATTTCATATTTTAAAATAAGCAATTTAGACTTTTATACACAAAGAGGGTTCGATATTGTACCATGGAGGTTACCTCCTTGATTGTACAAATCATTTATAGAAACCAAACTACAAAGTTTAAATACATTAAGATATTTTGATGTAACCATGCATAATTAAATTGCATTTAAATTTCACATCAAACCCTAAAAAATTGGAATATATTAAGCCACACACACACACACATATATAGTCTATGCTATTAATCAAATAATGTCGTTTTATAATTTCCGCACTCAAAATCATCTGATAGACCAGATTTAAGATTTTCAGTCACACACACACACATATGCATTGATAAATAAGTGTAAAAAATTACCTCATTCTTTGTCGACTTTTTTGTGATTAGTCTTTCTACATCGAAAGTTTCATTATAAGTTGCTTTCGTCGCTGCAGGTTTCGTCGATGGTAGTTTTTCTCCGAAATGAAGCTTTCTCCAGTCTATTTCTCTTTTTGGTCGAAGTATGCGATCTGTTTCCATTTTAAGATAAATCTCTTCTTTGACCTCTGTGAGTCGTATTTTATTGCTACTTTTTGCATACAGCGTCAACTAAGGTGTCACCGCTTGACGCGCTAATTGCCAGGTAATTGTCACAAATAATTAAATGCTGGATACCGGAACTTACTGTAGTTTTACTGGTCAAATAAACCTTTCAGGTATTAATTTTTACTATATTGCGGTCAATAGATATTGAAAGATTTAAAATTAATGACACCATATGTACCGACATGTGATTTGATTTTCATTTAGATTTATCTACTAATAAAATGTTAGATTATTTTTTCGCACCTGACAAATTTAAAAAAAATTAAACTCAGTCATAAACGAATAAGACTTTTCATCACCCTCCTTTAGAAAAATGAGAGAAAAAAATACATGTATATGAAATTTACAAAAATAAAGTTAATCTTATTTCAGTCATTTCATAATTAAAATATATTTGTTTCGAAAAATTTCACAAATTTTACAAATTTTGCAAATTTAATGTAATATCTTTATTTTATCATTTACTCATATTCATGCAAGTTTGAATACAGGAGAAAAATCGAACATTTATCTCCATTTTCAGAAATAGCCTGTACGGACTTAGAATTTTACAGCAAATATGGAGAAAATGGTCTTGAGTCGATATTTAACTAAAAATGGAAAAGATTTATCAGTTTCGGAAAAATATGAAAATTATATTGTCCGTTAGATTGGAAATAAGAGAATAAACCTATATGCGAATCAAAATTGTTTTTATTAAGAATAAATTTTTATTTATGTTTAAAAGTCCGGTCAAACGTAATTTTCTATTTTGCCCTTAACAAAGTAATGAACTGACACCTACATGTCTTCAAATGAAAATGGAAAACACTTTTAAACGTCGAATTGACACAAAAATTATATTGCCGTAAAGCTGATACATTCTTCTTTTCAAATATATGCGAATCAAAAATATAACTTTATTCGCTAAATAACAGTCGTCAAAAATCATAAATATCTACTATTAATCTATTGTAATTTTATCGATAATGTTATCGGACAGAATTCACGCATGCGCAGTGTGGGGTGCTGATAATAGTTGCGTATGGTACGTATAAAGATGATAGGCCACGCCTATTTGAGGGACTAATTTTTGCATATCCCAATTTCTCATGGTTTTTATTCCAAATTATTGACTGGTTTTAAAAATCCTCACCTAACATAAATTTATCAATTCCATGCGTAGTACATGTTTATAAGTTGTCGATTTCTGTTTTAATCGTGGAAATCGACATCGCGTGTTGATATTTTACTGCGCCATTGCACTGAAGTTCCGATGGGATATATTTTTACATTTCTCTGAAAATAATCAATTTAAACAATTAAATACAGACCGCTACCTCTACAGATTGCAGTATAAAACAATATACGTGTAGTGACTTTAAATATGAGATTTATTTGTATGAGGCTGAGAAACAGGGAGGAATAAATCTCGTATTTAAAGACACTACACGTATATTGTTTAAATATAAAACAACTATTAAGCGATAATTATGTTCGTGCTTGGAAAAAATGAAATAAGTAAGACAAAGATCAATCCAGTGACCAATAGAAATGAAAACAAATTACGTACTTACTGCAAGTTGAAATTTGAATTCAAACGAGAGAAATACTTGGATATTCTGTCCGTCTATCTACATGTATTGTTGAAAATGTTTTATTGGACTGGAATAGAAAGTTCAAGATTACAAACGAGCCAAATTTGGTCACACAAAAGGACAAAGGGAAGCTAGACGTGGCACACACATATTTGCAAGAACTGTGTCCATTTTGTTTTATCCTGAACGTTCCAGTACTTAGTTCTTTTATACAAATTGTTTTTTGTAAACATACTGTATTTTATCTTGGTTCTTTTTCATCTATTTAAATTCGAAAAAGCGAAATCTAACTCTGACTTTGTTACCACCAATAGACTAGAAAAATGGGAAACTAATAACAGCAAACCGTATCAAATCACTGACTGTAAAACGGAGATAGGAAAAATTCATTTTTTCCTAGGACTGTAGTTGACTGGAACCACCTAGAAGACTTGCATGTACAGTACGACAGTTGAGGGCTTCGTGACAGCCTTTCACCATTTGGACTAACTCTCCTTCCAGTGCATTTATGACCGCGTACGGTTCCTGCACTGTGTAATATACAGATACAGAAATTCTTTGATTTTTTTCTGTGTTACTTCTCAAAAGTCCTCATTTCACCTTAACCTCACATCTGCAGCAATGAAATATAGCGAGTAATAGCACATGTATGTACAGTTGTGTAACAGATAATAAAGAGGAATGTTTCATCATCAGGAAAACATTTGTGTTTTGTCACTCTGGATAACCAGAGAGATCAACCCATGAATAAATAAACGCGGGTCATCCTCATCCACACAACCGTAAATGATGTGATATAGTTACTAATGGTACATGTGCAGTTGTGTAATATTCTGTGAAAGAAATACTCGATCATCAAGAAAGCATTTGTGTGTGTGTAGACACAGAATGATATTTTTCATCTGTTAAAATTGTTTGTTATGTTTTTGATTTTCAATTAGTTACTTCCCCTTTACTACAATATGCATAAAGTAATACATGTTGTACATTCCAATAATCATTTGTTATCTCTTTAAAAAAGATAAAATATGAAAATAATAAAGTATATTGTCAACAGAATATGATTTTGTGAGTAGTAGGGACGGTTCAGTTTTAGACCCACCAAAAAGCCAAGGTGCTAAGGTGCACCCAAATATGGACATGCCCCGCCCAATGTCTGTCGTCATCCAACAACCTGGCCTTAATAGGGTTCCAGAACCCCGACGCCATCCAGGATGACTAATCAAGGGGGGAGACTCCAAATAAAACCCGACCACTCCAAGATAGAATTACCATCCCACCCCAATGAATCATACGTGACTCACGCCCACCATATTTGGTCATCCACGAGACATCGCGGCCATGACTGACACAAAACCATGAGTCATACCGAATGAATCATATTTGATCATGAATGAATCATCGGGACATGACTCGTACCAACGCCGGATGAACGCTGACCATATTTGGTGTGGTGCAGACGAGGCCACGCATAAACCAATGGGGACGAAGCATATGTGTATGAAACGATCTGTACTTTTAAACTAGTTTCATTTGCAAGTTGACCGAAATGATGAACGCACGTTGTAATATCGAGTTGGGGAAACAATAGATTCGTACAAGCCATTAGATGGACAGACGAAATCAGGATCGATATCAGAGAATGGGAGATGAAAGATAAGTTAATCCCCACGAAAAAAGGAATAAGTCTCCAACTTACTAGATGGAAACTGTTGGTCGATAGTTTTGAGTTTCTGGACCAAGCTCTAACAGAGAAGAGGGAATACCAATCTCATCATGGAGGAAATGTCTGCGCATCCGTACAGGCCCTGGCCATGTGTGTTAACATCAGACAATATAGGTTACCTCTTAATCAAGTAGAGGTAGTACCTACCAGAAAAGGAATCACACTTAGACCAGAAGAGTAAGCCAAGTTGAAAGACGTGGCTAGTGTGATTGGAGACTTTGTACTGGAGTTGAATTGTATAGTGCCCTGTCCGTATAATTCCGACCATCAAAACCAACTTGGATTTCTACGATGTTCAGAGTGTAATCCAGACCACTTTGTTAAATGGTGACATTAACAATGAACTCAATATTGAAGACACAGTTATTCCCGAAAGATGAATGAAAGCAAGACTTTAGGGACCATGAAAATGACGATATTTCTTTGTCGTGAACTAGTTTATGTAAATAATTATGATATATAAAATGTGTCAACATTTTGAATCGAATTGAAGTTTTGTTTTTTTTTTTTTGACGATTTCTCAAGAAGTATTTTTCCGTTTGCTAAGGTTGGGGAGGGTGAGTGGCAAGGAAAAGTATTTTTCGAGTTTTCGGGAAATCGAATCTCTCTGCATAAGTAATAACCGGGAAGAAAATACTCCCCTTATTTGTTTGTTTTCGTCTGAAGTATTGCCCCGAAGCGATCTCAATTTTCCCCTGATTATCTGCACGTATTGTCTTGATCGGATAAAACTTACAGACATAATTGACTTGCGACCCAGTTCTTGTTCTAATCAAGTTTTTCTTTCACGAATTCTCAAGAAGTATTTGTCCGTTTGCTATGGTTGGGAGGGTGAGTGGCAAGGAAAAGTATTTTTCCAGTTTTCGTGAAATTGCATCTGTCTTGACTTTATAACCAGGAAATTAATACTCCCCCTTGTTTGTTTTCGTATTGCCCTGAAGGGACCTCCATTTTCCTCGAATTATCTGCTCACATTGACAGATAAAACTTCCAGATTTAGCAGAAACGTAATGTATACTGACTTGCAATGTTCCAATTAAGATCGCATGTCCACTTCAATAATCGCTTTAAGTACATGCAAATAATCCAAACCACAGATGGAGGATAACGTCCGTTTATCTCTCACATTTTACTTATTTTAATTGGTGTGAATAATGATAGACATTGAATATCTCGGTTTGATTTCAAGTAGAAGAACAACAATAAATTATACTCTTAAGTATCAATAGGATTTTGTCTCACATTCATTTACGCCATATTACTACAAATGTTATAAAATTTTCCGTTTCCAGCAACGACTCGTAGGGCCAGTAATTAGCCCCGTTCGATGGTTCACCTGAGGATTCATATACTATATGACTCACTGTATCCATGATTCACCTGATGATTCATATACTATATGACTCCTTGTATCAAACGTAATATGATTCTAAATATAGACTTAGTGTGACTCATTACATTGGACTCCCTCCCTACACTATCTCGGGACACTCATGTATTCCCAAATATAGCATATGACTCATTAATGGAGACGGCGTCACTCGCACTGTAGCGTCATCCCCATATATAGCAACTCTATCGCAGATGACTCACAGCTTTGGATTGACATGGTCATCGCGTGACTCATTTTGCTCCATAGATCGCCTTAATTGGTAAGATCCTTTCCGACAACATAATAGGTAAACGTCCAATCAAAACAAAATTTACATAACTACCATTGAAAACGACTGTGACAAATTCATAGAGTAAAAGTAAGGAAAAAATGAACGCCATCTTCATTTTCACGATGGACTTTCAGTGCGATATATGTCACAAATTTTTCTAAAGAAATTATTACAAAGACATAAAGATTCAGTGCACGGATCAAATTGCTTTACATGTGGTAAATGTGATAAGACATTCAACAGAAATGACAATCTTGAACAACATTGTAGTAAATGTAACATAATTTGTAAATATTGTGAAACAAACTTTGACCACAAAACAGACTTGGACCATCATGTCAATTTACTCCACAAGGATTGATTGATTGATTGATGTTTTACGCCCAAGCAGCAATATTTCAGTTATATTCGGGCGTTGAACATGATAAAATGAACATGAAATGATGATGAAATGAAAAATGGGATGGGGACACAGGGATAATAGGGTCAAAGAGTTTAGATTGCCACTGGAAAAAGGAGGGGTGGGTTGGGTCGGGCAATTTAGCCTGCTGTAGCGGAGCCGAAGCTC
>JAOXYH010000009.1:17725-34196 GCA_028566455.1 Botula fusca | reverse complement strand
TGACCTTGACCTCATTTTCATGGTTCATTGACTTTGTAAACATTTGTAAAATTTGCGTCACATTTTCGTGGTTAAGTGTATTTCTCAGTAACTGTAATACCTAGACCCACTATATTTGTTGTATAGATACTTCTTAGGGGTACATGCCAGTATGACACCTGTCACCCAACCTTGACTTCAATTTCACGCTTGAGTGACTTACGTCTGATGGAAAGTTGATCATGTTGAGTCAGTAATGTTTTGTGCTTTCGTTGGAACACAGATAGGGTGTACTCGAATGGAGACTCATTTAACTTGAATTCTACGGATGTAATCACAGACAATGAATACATAATAGTATTTGATTTACATAATAGTATATGAAACCATACCCGTTTTTACTTTAATACATACATGGTTAAATCCGTTAATTAGAAAGAAGAGGACATGTGGGTAGATGTACACGAGACAACCCTACCATACTATAATATCAAATGAACGGTGATCTTACTGCTGATTTTCATCTGTCATATATATTTATCATGTTGTAATAGTTATTCCACAGTCGCAGTTCTAATGGAGAATACAATCTGTGCAGTATGTTGTATCTTGTCTCTTGTTTTGCACGGATTGTGGAATGATAAGGTGTCCGTCCGTCCGTCCGTCTGTATGGTAACTGCAAGTACTTCCCAAAAAGGGGGGAATGAATTCCAGCAAAATTTTAACAGTTTGATTATTATTATGCAGACAAGGGAATGGTTATATGTGTATGAGCTTTCCTATACGTGTCAATTTCGCCTTTTGAAATACGAAAACGCAAAATTGCGAAAGCGAAAACGCAAAAACGCAAAATCATTCATTTCGCGTTTTCGCTTTCGCGTTTCAAAAGGCGACAACGCGAAATTGGCCGCATTCGGCTTCCATATTGTCACCGGCGATTGTATTCGTCTTGTTCTATCT
This sequence comes from Botula fusca, assembly GCA_028566455.1. Classification (NCBI taxonomy): domain Eukaryota; kingdom Metazoa; phylum Mollusca; class Bivalvia; order Mytilida; family Modiolidae; genus Botula; species Botula fusca. The sequence continues at coordinate 33,257 of JAOXYH010000009.1, read as the reverse complement.
GTTAATAGTAACTTCAATTGTATTTTACAGTTCAGATATTTACCTTTTTTTACTGAATTTGGAGACTTATTAGAAGGGACTACTCTGAGCTGACTGTATGGATTAGGTATACTCACCATTCATGGAAGTTTATGCAGCGACATTTACTACCCTACTTTATATCCCTGCTCCGAAGGAGTCGGAGTAAACCTGTTTTCTTATGTATGTCTGTCCTTTTTTCCGTCCGTCCTTCCGTTTGTCCTTCCTTCCATCCGTCTGCCAATCCGGCCATCTGTCTGTCGTTCATTCCTTCCGTTCGTCCGAAACTCCTTTTCCTGTTTCAGTCACATTTTCGTCAGCAACTACAAGTTGCAGCTACTTGATATTTGATACCAAGTTGGTTGAGCTATACCATGTCACGCATTTTCAGATCTGCCAATAATCAGTTTGCCGATTATTATAGAAAATTTTCATCACACTCATCAATTACAAGTCATAGCTTCCACATATTTTGTATCAAGCTTCAGTCGGTTAATATATCTATACAAAATTGCTCTTGAGAGAGGAGTTTCAAGAAAAGAGGAATATAAGGGATTCTATACGATTTTCACTAATATGATATTCTAGCTTTTAAACTATGCACATATTTCCAAGTTATTGGTCGAAATTCATCCGAGTTGCTCATTTACATATTTTTATGTGTATAATCTGACCCTTATCTTGAAAATACTATAATATTTCTTCAAAGCTTCTTCTGTCAATATTAAGACATCTGCCAGATTCAATTGTCAATCTATGACTACAACATCTAAATTTGCGTAAGCTATACATTAAGTCCGAAGGTAGTACAGTAAAATAATTTTCAAGACAGAAGTCAGATTTATACATTCTGTAATTAGTACATTTGGCAGAATTGTACACCTGATTTTTCCATTCTTCAATATATATGAACGAATGATACTGAGATACCATTGGATCAGAAAATTGTGGAATTTACCCCTTGCAAATACAGATACTAATAGGACAAGTCCAAACTGTTGCGTGAATCTGAACAACAATAAGGAATTATCGCGTGCAAGGACAGATAACAATGGGACAAGACCAATTCTTGCAGGGATCAGAACAATAATAAGAATTTATCACGTGCAGATACAGATAATAGTGGGACTAAACCTTATTGTTCTATGGATCTGAACAATAATGAGGAATTATTCCGTGCAGGTACGGAGAGTAATATGGTAAGACCATATTCTTGCATAGATCAGAACAACAGTAAGGAATTACCCCGTGCAGATACGAATGATTATTGGACCAAACGTGATTGTTGCATGGATGAGAAAAATAATAAGGAATTATCCCGTGCATTTACAAAGAATACTGCCACCAGACCATATGGCTGCTTGGATCAGAACAATAGCAAGAGTTAATCCCGTACAAATACAGATAATAATGCCATGGAACAGACTATATTGTTGTATGAATCTGAACAACAATAAGGAATTATCCCGGGCAGGTACAGATAAAATGGGACAAGACCATATTCTTGCATAGATCAGAACAATAATAAGATATAATCCCTTGCAGATACGAATGATAATGGGACCTGACATTACTGTTGCATGGATAAGAAGAATAATGAGGAATTATCCCAAGCATATACGAAAGATACTGGGATCAGACCCTATTCTTGTATGGATTAAAACAATAATAAGGGATTATCCCTTGCAGATACGAATGACATCATTGTTGAATGGATCAGAAGAATAACAAAGGTTTATCCCTTACATAAACGAAGGATACTGGAACCAGTCTATATCGTTTCTTGGACCAGAATAATAATGAGGATTTATCCCGTGCAGATACAGATAATAAAGGGACAAGCCATATTGTTGGATGGATCTAAAGAACAATAAGGAATTTTCCCGAGCAGGTACAGATAAGTATTGAACAAGACCATATTCTTGCATTGATCAGAACAAGAACAATTATCCAGTGCAGATACGAATGATAATGGGACCGAACATTATTGTCGCATGGATCAAGATAATAAGAATATATCCCGTGCAAATACAGATAATAGTGGGACTATACCATACTGTTCTATGGATCTGAACAATTATAAGGAATTATTTCGTGCAGGTTCAGATAAGAATGGGACCAAACCATATTGTTGTATAGATAATAAACAATAAACCATGATTCCGTACAAGTACAGATAACAGTGGGACAAGACAATATTTTTGCATGGATCAGAACAATAATAAGGAATTATTTCGTGCAGATACGAATGATAATGGGACTAAACATTATTGTTGCTTTGATCAGAAGAATAAAAACGAATTATCCCGTGCATATACGAATGATACTGGGACCAGACCATATTGTTGCTTGGGTCAGAACAATAATGAGAATTTATCATGTGTAGATACAGATAATAATTGGACTAGACTATACTGTTGTATTGATATGAACAACAATAAGGACATGTACAGATAGCAATGGGGCAATACCATATTCATGCATGTACATACGATTGAAAATGGGACGAGACATTATTGTTGCATAGACCAGAAGAATAACAAGGAATTATCCCTTGCATACACGAATGATACTGGGACACGATATTGTTGCTTGGATAAAAAAAATCATAAGGATTTATCCCGTGCAGATACAGATAATAATGGGGCAAGACCATACTGTTATTAGGATCTGAACAACAATAAGGAATTATCCCGTGCAGGTACAGATAACAATGGGACAAGACCCATTCTTGCAGACACCAGATCAATCATATGGAATTATCCCACGCTTATCCGAACCTATGTAGATACAGATAACAGTGGGACTAAACGATATTGTTCTATGGATCTGAACAATTATGAGAAATTATCCCTTGCAGGTACAGACAGAAATATGGTAAGACTATACTTTGCATGGATCAGAACAACAGTAAGAAAAAAATTATCCTGTGCAGATGGACCATACATGATTGTTGCATGGATCAAAAGAATAATAAGGAATTATCCGGTACATATACGACTGATACTGCGACCAGACCATATTGCTGCTTGGATCAAAAAGTCAGGATTTATCCTGTGCAGATACAGGTAATAATGGAACAGACCATATTGTTGTACGGATCTGAACAACAATAAGGGATATCCCGTGTAGGTACAGATAACAATGGAACAAGACCATATTCTTGTATGGATTGAAACCATAATGAGTTATTTAAGCCAGTTAGCATTAGGGTAATGAAGCAGAACGCCGGATCTTCACAGACGTATTCCTGCAGTATCTGCGGCAAGTCATTCAACCGAGCTGATGCCAGAAAGCGCCATGAGGCGGCCCACCAGTATACCATTACTTGTCCCGTATGTGGCCAGTTTTTCAACAGAATGGAGAATATGGTACGTCACCGAAGACTTCATGACGATCCCAAGGATAAACCCAGATTACCCGCCAAAAGAAAGGACCAAACCCAAAAAGACGACGCACCGAGTCACCACCACAACCGGAACCTAGCCGATGGCGTACCGAGTCACCACCAGATGCCGTACCCGACGTCTTACCAGAGGATCCCGAAACCAGGGAGTTATACTTGAGACACTGGGAAGCCCTACGTTCCAGTGTCAGTACCGGGAACCGTGTTCAAGATCGACATAATTTTACCTTGAACCAGATAACGCCTACCACGTTCCTAGAGATGATTCGCCCTTTATTTGAAGAGCAGACTATGGCTTTTAAGACCAACCTGTCGTTTGGCTTCATCCTGAGGCACATAGAAACTGGCGAATTACGCTATTACCATTTGAGCCAGAACAACGCCCGCTTCTTCGAAGTCCCACATCTCATCCGGAGCGAGGAAGATTTGGAGATGTTTATAGACGAACTGAATGGGCAGGATATTTTGGAGTTTGTTCGGCAACAGAGACCTGATACCAGATGGATCGTTCATCTACTGACAAATGTAACCTTCTACATCAACAAGCTGTACGGTCACCCCATCGGTGCCAAAGTCGTTCTTCCGAATTACGTATTATAGAATATAGTGGGAGATATTATGCATATAATTGTGCAAATCGTGATACAAGCATGAAATTTGGTATAAAGGTTAGTTAAATGTTAATTTGAAAAAAAAACAGCTGCTGGCCATAAAAAAATTTCATTTTTTCAAGATGGCCACCGCTCATTTTGCAAATGGCGTCAGTTCAAATTGGCTACATTTCGTGAATCCTTTGTAAGTGGTGTTGTAGGTATAATCCGATGTACATTTTAATAAAATTTTGATAAAAAAGTAACTTACAGTCCCTAAAGTACGATAAGACAATACATTAATGAAGATAAAATGTAACTTCCGGTTCCAAAATGGCAACCAAAACGGCGAAAATGTTAATTTTTATCATTTCCATCAATTTAACAAGAGATATCACTTACTTTTTTGGTATAATCAAAAGAAAATTTTGATAAAAAGTAACATGCAGTTCCTAAGATACGATGAGGCAATACAGTAATGAAGATAAAATTAACTTCCGGTTCAAAAATGGCGCCCAAAACAGCCAAAATTTCAATTTTTACCATTTTCATCAACGTAACAAGATATATTACTTACTTTGTCCGGCATAATCAAATGAAAATTTTGATTAAAAGTAACAAACAGTCACTGAAATTCGATTAGGCAATACATTAATGAAGAAAAAATGCAACTTCCGTTCCAAAATGGCGACTACGGGGGAAAAATGTCATTTTTTATCATTTCAATCAACTTAGCAAGAGATATCACTTACTTTATTCGGTTCAAATGCGTAATTTGGTTTGAAAGACAGGTTGATTTATCTAATATTTATCTAACTGACAGTTGCATGTACATAAACCTGTACAAGGAAGGCCAGAACGGTAGCATTTACAGTTACCCACACAGTTGGATTTCTTGCATCCGCATTTCAAAAGTTCCTGACACGAGGCTGCGACGGCAGGCAATGAAGTCCATTTTGGTTTCCAGCTGTCATTATCTTTTTCTTTCATCCAACCCCAGTGTTCAGGACCTGGTACCTGTTGAATGCATGCATCCGTTTGAGCCCAGACATGTCCGCCTTGATATGCTGCTCTTTTGGTGTGTTCCAGAAGGGCCCCTCTGGTAGGTGGAATGGCATCATAAGGCCGCTGCTTCCTGGCAAACAATTCAAATCGTGCCTCATTAACAGCAAATGTCGTTGTTCTGTCATACATGATGCAAACAAATGCCTCTATGATATCCATGTCTGTGTCTTCAATAGAGTTTGGTCTCATACTCAAGCGGGTAAAAACGTCCGTTACATCTGGAAATACTTCCCATGTCTGCCAAGCTGACTTCTTCCCTTTCCCTCGAAAGGCCGACACAGTGTCACATCCACTGAATGCATGGAAGAAAGGAAGAGCAGATACACGAGGACCTAACGAGTTTGATATGTCATGTATAGGAAGCCATCGGAAATCTTTATTTCTTCCAAAACCTATCCACAATTTGTCCACACATAGTCTTTCAAATGCTGAAATTCCTAAAACGACTACATCCGTGTCAGTACTACTTAAAATTACTTCTTTACAACCATTTACAGCAGCATGCTTAACATGGACAAACATTCGTGTATCTGCTTCTTCGTGATTACAAGGGGACAGCTGGGAAGTATCCGTATTGAAATTGCACAGAACATTTTCACCTTGAGTAACATAAACTTTTTTATCAGTTTCTAATGAAGCAATTCTGTCGGCGAGAAACTTGAACAGTTCCGTTTTGTTGTCATCGTCACGGAGAAAACTACTCCAAACCCTTGGCGTTCTACCAGAACCAACAACTTTCCGTCTAGCACCTGCACCTCGCTTTCTTCTCGTTCCGGCCTTTAAACTGTTCTTTAAGTAGACGTCAAATACAATGTCTACTCTTGAATACTTATCGGCTCAAGATTTTATGTGAGGCAATATAACATCATTTGCATAATCATCAAATGTTTTTGCCCCACGTGGTGGCCTGGAATTAACCATAGCTGCCCCATCAACGATAAAGGCGTCAGAATGTGGATCAGTTGATGGCAAATCGCAGAATGATTCAAGTATATCCATTAGCTGAGATTTAATACCAGTGTTTAAAGTGCCATCCTGAGACAAAGACGGTGGAGCAGTTTGGTTTTCATGGCTAAAGAAATCTTCCAAGGCACACTGTCTACTTTGACATGAAATGAAAAGTCTAGAAAAGAGATTACAGTCGCTTTTCAGGTTTTCTAGCTTTGTTTTTGACGAAGACGTTTCTGGTTTCGTTTTTCGGCTAAATAATGGGAAATTGTTCTTTTTTATCGGGTCATAAAAAGCAGATTCGTTTTGCAACTGTTTCAAGAAGTCTTCGTATTGTTTGGACCCAATATCTTGGAGTTTACATATCTTACCTGCTTCCGAATCAACAATTTCCTTAGAGTCAAGTTTGTACAAATCAGATGACTCCTCTAGAAATGGATTTCCAAACTCATTCATTACTTTAGAAAGCCTTTGAACCTTTTCGAAGAAATCCTTTTGTGCTGTCGTAGAGTCTTCATGATGCCGTTCATCTGTTGTAGACTGACTCAAACCACTAGATCTGTCAAATTCATCACCAGTCTACTAACTTCTGGTCCAGCTACCATCCATCTTCTCAAAGCTGAGGGATCTTCGGTTAATCCTATGGCACCACCATCGCCCTTCACGATTGCATTATTCTGTTCATGTGCCTGATCAATTGCCATATTAGAAAACAACTTGCCGGTCTTACGTACAGTGAAATTACCATTTGCAAATTCCATTGCCACCTGTGGGTGATGTTCGTGAAGGGAAGCCATATCTCGAAGATGAATCGGTAACCATCGAGCATAATTTACACGATCAAGACCAAAAAAATACGGTATCATGCTCGATATGGACTGTTTGTAAAGTTCGAAATCTGACTCGCGAAATGAACGTACTACCGACAGCACAAGAAGTTCTAAATTCAAAATTGAACGCCAGAAATTGAACTGTGGTCGAGATGATTCTCTTTCCTTGCACCAGTCTATCAAATCATCGAAAGTCACAGAGTCATCAGCTATATTTTCAGCGTTTATGCTTTCATAAGCCGACATTAACAATTCAAACAAAACACATGCAGTCATTTGATGCGCGTGCCTAGTTCTAGGTACATTTGAACATGCAAGAAAAGAATCTGCCGTTCCAGGTGTTGCAATATCGGCTTCAGTCAGGGCACTTGTCCATCCACTATCACGCAAAATTTTAAAACAAGCCATTTCAATGTGCAATCCACCAAACATTACGATAAACTTATCTTCCCCGTACAAATCTGGCCATTCCCACTGAATTTGTTTTGCCAAAACAAAAAGTGGCTGATCTGCAGTGATAATTGGTGTTTGTCCGGGATTAAGAAAGTTAACCACCTCTTTCACCTTATCCATCGAATGCTTGATCATTGCAACTGAATGGGCTTGTTCTTGAAACAGTGGCATCAACGACGTTAAACTTACCTGTACAGAAGGGCCTCGATTTTTAGAGGAATGAAATGACGACCAAGATATGTTTTCGAAATCCAAATCCTCGTCTGTTAGATGAACTACGTTTAGCCATTCATATTCACATTGGAGGCTTTCTTCAAGATAATCATGATCTGGCAATTTCAGTATGGTATTAGTGGTATTTGGAGGTGAAGGTTTATTCTTTAAGTAGGCAGGTCTAATATTTGCGTATGTATCTGGAAGAGAAGATACTTGCCTTGAACTTGGTCTATTTCCAAGTATTAACTCTCCACGTTCAATCCCACCATTTTGATCTGACGGATGCTGAAAAATGGAAATTCCCGTCCCATGAAAAGATGATTTTGCAGTTGTTGAACTAGGGTTGTGATCAATATTGTCAACAGCAGCTGTAGTGAAAAGCCCTTTTTTTTAAAAACAGGTGGACATACTAAACCTTCTGACAAAAAACGTTCAATCACAGCCTCTCCTAGTTGAGTTTGATATTTCTAATACCCGGTGATATGAAATACACAAACCATACTGAAATAAAGTATCGATCAATTGACGCTTCCTGGTCCTTGCAAAAATTAAAAGACCGATATAAATACAAAAAGGAGTTTCGCGATCTACTGCATGCCGCTGTTGTTCTGATGTTTTTGCATGATAGTTGTACATTAGTAGCTGAACAATGGCTAGATCAGACTTGCATACACCGTTTTCTAATTGGGATTGTATATCAGGCCCATGTTCAATCATACACACTAGTTCAATCAGTGATGGGGGACGCTTGATTGGATTTCGTCGGCAGAAAATGAACCAGAAAATTTTGTCTTGCATTCCTTAATTTGTGCCCGAATAATTTCTGCGGTTTTTCCGATATGTATGGTGTCTTCGTAATTACATGCCAACGCTATTGCTGGGCCAACATCTTTTTCAAAAACCAACAACACCTCCCTACCTTTAGTGTATGCTTGAAGATCTGGTATCTTTGCAAGTAGCATTTCTATGAGTCGGGTCCTGTGTATTAGAGGTGAACCGCCACTTAACTGCTGAACTCTTCTTTCATACATATTTGCAAGATCTGCAAGCCTAAATGCAGTGGCCCCATCACTGTTTCTTTGCGTCTCGAATTTTTAATTGACTAATTCGGCCAAGGCAACATCTCCTGTTTCATTTCCTTTATCGATATCGATTTCTGTCTGTTCTTCTGTCTTTTTCTTCACAGCTCTTTCTTTATTATATAGAGCTACAAGACAAGCGGGATGGTATTTCATGTCTTGCGCTATCACATCCCCAGTACTTAATTTAGCCAATAACTGTTTGTCCTGGAGAGTTTCAGCACAACTTTTCAATCTATCATTCAGCTTCATGGTCATTGCTTCCCTAAAAGACGAAAGGGGAGCCTCTTTCTCGCACAAAAACACTTGACAATATCTTGGTTTAATGATGTATCTACATGATCAACTGAACGGCGAATAAACTTAGGTGAACTATAAGTTTCACTTGATGTTGGTTTCGTTGACTCGTATCGTTGTTCGGCACGTTTCACTTTGGTGTTGGTAAATTTAATTCGGCAACTTGGATGGTATTTTGCCTCATTCAGTGTTAGAGTGCTTTCAATTCCGGAACCGTTGTTTAACCTTCTAACGTCTAGTGGTATAGGTAAACTATTCATTTCGTGAAACTTGGGGATGTTTGTAGCCAACATTTTATACCCTTCGTCAGTTGATTTTAACGTTTCAACTGTGTCTTCCTGACACAAACAACACTTTGACCAGTCAGTTTCCCAACTATCTGTTGAGACTGACGACAGACGAATTCTTTTCGCCATTGTGAAAATTAAAACAAATCCAATATAAAAACTAACAATAACAATAATTGAAAAAAAGAAATCAGAATTAAAACTTTTTAATTTTTTTTTTTATAAAAGTCACTGTTGGAATATTTGGCAAAATACTGTTTACTGGTCGAGGAATTATCATTTTACCACCTGAAACTGCACTTTATTGTATGGGATTCGACTGGGTTCGTTGATGTTGTACCTACACCCAGCCCGATCGTTCATCCATTACCATTTAACTCCCGTGCGATCTGTACTCCATCCGGAAGATTAATGCCCATTCCTCCTTGGCTCGGCTATCCCGCGTTGGCACATCCTGTCAATTCATGCACGACTTTATGGCTTTAACTAAGGGGCAAACCATAAAGTATTTGGAATACTTTAAAATGAAAGCTGACAATGGACCCCATGCCGTGTTTATAATCGGCAACGATTTACACCAGTGTGCCCTGGTAGTGCATGCAAATCGCTCTTTACATATAAAAATATTTTGCGCATGCGCGAAATTGTTAAACGTATGTGTAGCATAACCTTGAAAAATGTTATAGACTCAGTTCATAATATCATTTAAATCCAAACACTGAGTATATAGTCAATAGTTTAAAGGTTTTTTGTGTGAATTTTGTAACATTTTTGCGCATGCGCAAACCCTGAACATGTAAATTATTCACTTCTAGTGTCTAAGTCACGTGTTAGAAAGGTAACCACCAAACGTGATATTTTTTTACTAAAAGAAAGTCAAAGAAAAACAGTTTTCCGGAAAAATAAGCATTTTCGAACTGGAAAGACAGTCATTTTAGAAAAAGGCCGTGGCCATATTAAAAAAATAGAATTATTTTATGGCCAGCATTTTTTTCTGAAAAAGTATATAATAATGATGCTTCGTGCCAATTTTCATGCTTTTATCATGATTTGCACAATTCTCTCGATTTTGCTTGCTAATATCTTCCACTATGTGACAAGAATTGAATGAGAAAAAAACCCTATTATTGTTCACATAAACTCTCTATTTTATTATACAAATGGAAAACAATTTGCCATCATATTATGTTATGCCATGTTTTGTTGTTGTCATTTGTCTGTAAAGACATTGGTTCCCGTTCAGTAATCTTCGTTCCGGTTGACCAACTTTCATGAAATTTAAACATAATGATTCTTGTTACAATATAAAGACTGGTATTGAAAATGGAGGGTCAAGTCCCACTCATCTTGGAAAACAGGACCAATGGTCCTTGAGTGGTCCTGTTTAAAAATTGTCTTGCAGCAAAAAAATTAGAAATTTTATACATTTCAGATGTATGGTGGCAGTGATGTAGAAAGAGTGAAAAGTTTAATTAAGAAGTCAAAACAACTGGATATGGATCTATATACAGTCCCTGTCAATATATTTGTAGATGACACAAGTGGAAATAGGTATATATATATATATATAAAGGAGATGTGGTAACTATGATTGTTAATTAGACAGCCATCCACCAGAGACCAAATTACAAAAAAATAAACATCTACAGGTATGGCCTCCAAAAATGGGCAAAGACCCTTAATACTATAACATAAGCTGTAAAAGGTCCCAGAAAGTAAAATGTGAAACAATTTAAAAGAGATGATATGTATATATATTCCGGTTTACAGAAGAAAGGGGGCTTTTGATTGGATGACTAGCCATGAATGTATGTATATTCACGGCTACAGGCAGGGTATATAAGATCAACATAGAGACAGTGTACGCCTCAGAGTTTTCGAAGTCATTTTAAAAGATTGAAAACACCACTGAACATCCTATCTTCTTTAAAGTTGTGTGAACGCATTTGTCCATATTAAATGTGTTTAAACTGCTTGAAGCAAAGCGTTTGTTTGTTTACATTGAAGATGACGACATATACATATTGTGTAACAGTAGGGTTAAAGTCGGAAATGTTTCCATGTTTCAGTGGTAATTTTTTATGAAAAATGGCACAAAAGTGCAATTTTAAAGGTTTTACACCAGAATATAAAAGTTATTCAGGTTTCAGACAGGGAATATAGTCTGATATGTACCCTTGATTTTATTATATTTTCTTAAAAATGCCCGTGGCTCAGGAAATATACTAAACATCCATGGTATATCAGACTATATTCCACATCTGAAACCTGAATTACATATAATAGGGAAGGTTTATAACCAACAAAAATAGTTTCACCACATATTGGACCAGTCAGGAATATTTTGGTCACTTGTATGTGATTGTCTCATTAAATTCTTTTGTTCCTCAATCATAATGCTTCTGCTGATTTATCAATGGAAAGGTTAAGAGTGTGATACATTTTCAATAGGTTAGACTGTGACACAAGTGTTTTCAGGCCGTATGTTAACTTCTTGTTTGTCAGTTTTTTGTCAATAGGGAGAGAAGGTATACATTAGTGGCAGTCTTGTTTATTCATCAACTGAAACTTTACTACGAACTAGTAAGGCTATACTATCTTTTAAGATTACAACATCATAAATTGAAGAAATGGTTTCTTTCAGGTCAAAAAAGTGGAACCCTTTCAATGTGTGGACTATGCAGTTGTCAGGATTGCCAACCAATGAAATGCTGAAAAAATCTTCCCATCATTTTATCGGGGTCACCAACACAGAAGACGAATCTCTAGCAAAACCTGTTGTTGATGATTTGAATGATTTATTTCAGTAAGTAAAAGTGACACTCAACATTGCTTGGAAAGCCAAAAAAGAAAGGGAACAATGATGTACACATTGACACATGTTCAAAGTTCAAAAATTAAAAGGACGAAAACAGCTGTGTACAGCCAAAATTTGGTAAAGTGAACTCTATCTGATGGAGTTGGAATTTTAGATTTTCATGCAATTCGAATATGTATTAAGACTACAGTTTTTAGTGCTGCTCTGGCATTCCCCCATGCTTCATATTTTGGCTCATTGGATATTTCATAATACGTTTTTGTCAAAATCCAGATAACATATACTTATATATTTCAGTGAAGGTAAAGTTATGTACGATGCAGAAAATAAAAGAAATATTATTGTAACATCCCAAATTGCTGTCGGTCTGATGGACAATGCTATGGCTGCTGAATTTTGTCATCTGATGGGGGCTGCAGCTAAAGAAAATTGCAGGTTTTGTAGGGTAAGCAAGCATAACTAATGGAATCTTACATACAAGACCATGACCAAAGAAAAGAAGGAGATCACAAAGACAGTCTACATGTCTTAATGTTTTTAGTCTGAAAATCTTCATCAACCACAAATTGACCACTGAGTGTTTTCACAAACTTTTTACCTTCCCTGATTGATTATTCATGTATATATAACCTACTTGTTTTCTGAAAAATTTTTGATTTCTATACATTATATTTTATGTTTTTCTCAGGGATGATAGTTTCCGCCAGTAGGCATATTTTCCACTCTGGGTTCAAAATATTGATGATGAATTGTGTCAGAAAACCATCATGTGCCACTCTTTATTATGTAAATGTCTGATTTTTATGTGGAACTGTACTTAAACAAGAATTTTACTTATTTTTGTGAGAATTATAAAATGATCCCTAATAAACCACATACTTATTGAGCTTGAAGTTTACATATCTGTTAGATTATGCTTATATTTTTCAGTTTGGTTCCAATCCTTTACAGAAAGGGGAACCAAGAACCAAGCAGCAGACAGAAGAACTGTTGGTAGAAATAGAAGCTTCAAATAAGAGGTAAGTTAAAAAAATCTTGTGACTCAAATTTTGTCGTTGAGAAAATTAAATAGAAAATAAAGTTTATTGATATCCAAAGCTTACAAAAATCTAATTTCTATATAGATAAATTCCATAAATATGAAAAGGAGTGGATATGTGGTATATGCCATCTCTGGTGAACTGACCAAAATCAAATATCTAGAGGTCTCTACATGATCTTCAATACAATGTAGAAGCCCACACCATGTAGCAAACCATTACCTTGTAAAGAAAAAAAAATCTTACATGCAAAGTTTATGGTCATTATCCCCAGCTGATCTGAAATAACCAGAGGAGTTTACCTGTAGATACAAACATACAAGACTTTTATTAGATTAAAGACATAGCATCTGTATGCATACAAGGAAAGTACAAAGCATAATAACATATATGTAGTGCCCCATGACATAAAAAAAATCATGAAATAAATGTTTTATATACAAAATCTGACATACTGATCTTACTAATTTTGGGACTGTACACAGCATATTTTTTCCTTATAGCAGAGAACTTTCCACATTATACGGAGTAAAGAAGAAACTACCTGCAGTCGAAATGAACAAGGCTGCCAAATGGGATCCTCATAGGTATGCATTTTAAGTTAACCTTAAATTCAAAATAACTGATCCATGAATTAGACATTTTTTAAAACATAGCAGTTCTTCAAAGTCAAAGCACATATTTATTTTTATGTCACTGTCCTAAGGCCATGTGAGCTTTATAGGACCTAACACCAGGAAAGTACAAAACCAGAAAATATCAGGCTTCAAAAGGGTAAGATTTCCCATCCCTCCAAAGTGGCTTAATTGTTGAGTTGGAGATGGTAGAAATCCTACCTGAGAATGTCTGAGATTTTCCTAACTTGTACTTTCAACAGTGTTTATTTTATTTCTCACCTTATGAACCAAACTAACATGGAATAATACTTGCAATGTCCTTTATTAAATTTTCTCATTTGGTGCCAGTTGGATGAAAAACAATCTGGTCAGTTTCACATAATTGTATGAATCTTTAATTACAGGGACATTCCTCCAGATATGCTGCACTGCAGATACTTGGGAGATGTATCAATCCTCCTGAAGTGTATACTGAACAATTGTAATGATCTACAAAAGGTAAATTTGCCTGATACTGATTGAAGTAATATATTTACAAATATATATTATACATTAAATACATTTGTAATAATGATATGGATGTATATTAAGATTTGTAATAGAAGTTTAATTGATTCTTGTTGTAAATCTGTGGTGTACATTTTCTATGTTTTAAATTTCAATATATTTATGATCAATAACATTTGATGACAGACAGATACAGTCACAACAACCATTGTAATAACACCAGTCAATAATTCCAATATTGTAATTTTCCTGTATTTCTTTTGGTCAGAGCCATGATGACGAAAAGTTTCAACATCAATAAATCTATTTCGTGACATCATGGGTAGCTTGGCCTTTCACTCATAAACTTCACATAAAGTCCTTCAGACTTTTATTCAGTTTCAAAAATTCCTTCAAAATAATCTTTATTACTATAACAATATAACATTTATACAGATTCATAATTTGTTATACTTTTACTTCCACAGGAAAATCTACAGTTGGCTGTAAATGGAAGTGAATGGAGGGGGTTTCACCACAAATGTGGTGAAAATTTTATTAAATACCACAAATCATGTCAAGGGAAAGATTTTAAAGCATTTGTAAGTATATATTATCATTTTTTTTGCATATTGATAACGTAAATTGTGAGCTATGAGACACAATATGAAGCATTTTTTGCAAGTGAGTGCAGGAAATGAGCTATAAGGCTTCATATTGTGTCAGGCAGCTGATTTTTATACGACCGCAAAAAATTTTGCGGTCGTATTATGTTATGAGTGTTGTCGTCGTCGTCGTCCATCTGTAGACACATGGTTTCCGTGCAATAACTTTTGTTCCAGTTGACCGATTTCCATGAAATTTTAACACAATGATTTTTGCTACAATATAAAGCCTGTGATTGCAAATGGAGGTCCTACCCCTACCCGTTTGGAAACTAGGGGCCCAAAGGGGCTGAAAATAGTATTTTTTTATAGGTTTCCTTGCAGTAACTTTTGTTTGAGATGACCGATTTCCATAAAATTTTAAGACAATGATTCTTGCTACAAAATAAAGCTTGGTATTGAAAATGGAGGGTCTACTCTCATCCGTTTGGAAACTAGAGGCCCAAAGGTGCTGAAATGGGTATTTTCATACTTTTGGGTATAGAGCATTCATTTTTTGTCCGATTTTGATGCGTTTTTTTCTTTAGATTCCTTATTAAAATATCTTTCAGTAGTATGCGAACGGATTTGACGTAGCTTTTACCGTTTCCGAAATATAAGGGGTCGAAAGGGGCTAACGGAGTAACGCCCAAAATTGTAACTTTTTAGCTCACCTGGCTAATGCCAGGGTGAGCTTTTGCCATCACTTTTCGTCCGTCGTCCGTCGTAAACTTTTTC
>JAOXYH010000008.1:1175597-1186488 GCA_028566455.1 Botula fusca | reverse complement strand
TAAGCTATTATTAGTTTTTTGTATTCTGTATGTAGAGATATGAAGTAAATCATAAAAGTGAACGAAATTATCCCGGTCAGATCTCCGTAATTGGAGCATTCCTAAATAGGTGTTAAGACTTTATTGGTTTTGAAAGGGAACATATAATTATTTTATCGTTAAAAGTGAAGAATGTCTTTCTAAATACTTTTCAATGACATTTGAAATCAGTAAGATAAAACATACTATTAACTTTATATTCAAAAAAGGTCAATACAACTATATGGCTATTCCCTGAAAATGTCACCGTCACCGAAATATAATCCTTTATTCGTATTTTTTATTTATTTTCCATACTTGGAGCGACAAAATAAAAACAACATAGAATCAATAAATGGAGAATGTTATTTGTTTTTTTTGTGTTTTTATGTTTAACATTCCAAACAATTAGTGCGAAATCGGATTAACGAATTTGGTTTGTGCGGCACGTATGTTCTCGTAATTGAAATAGGCGGACCACGTCAAATAATCAAGTTCAAACACGGCTTTCCTTTATTGTTTTAGATTTTTACATTTTCCTGTGTTCCAGATTAACTCTCTTTTCATTATAAGCGTTAAACCGAAGCCTCTTATTAGTGACCCGTAGGGCGCCTCACAGTAATTTACTTTTATGAATATTGGGGTTCATTACATCCATTTATGTAGGTCATGCTTGAGTGACAGTTTATGAAAGCCTCGTTTCGCAGTTTGGTTTCGAAGCTCCGCCCCATGAAAATGTAGCATGTTTGAGTGGTTTTTCTATCCGTTAAGTTGACAAGTTTTTCTGAATTAAAAATCGATGCGTGGATATTTTAAGAAAACAAATATTCTATTTATGATAGTATTGGAAAACGCTTTCAGTGCAGTAACTTGTGTGTGAAAAAATATCCAATATACAAATCTATCGCATTTTACAAGCGGAATTACGGTTTTGTTTACCATTTATTCAACAAGGCGTGAAATAAACTCCCATCTTCTGTGAGAATTTTTAAATCATATAGGATTTATAATATGTGTACATCAAATTTTAACAGGCCACCGTGAAGAGTGGGTCATAAATGTTGAACAGCTAGTTTTATTTCCGTATTCAAATATTGTGTTGATAATGACCGTACACGGACATACAGAAAAACCTTCTAATCGCCAAAATGGATTTATCAGTAAAATGGTTCATGCCGAAAGC
This sequence comes from Botula fusca, assembly GCA_028566455.1. Taxonomy (NCBI): domain Eukaryota; kingdom Metazoa; phylum Mollusca; class Bivalvia; order Mytilida; family Modiolidae; genus Botula; species Botula fusca. Next base: position 1,185,287 of record JAOXYH010000008.1, on the reverse strand, counting down.
GATTCAATGATGAACAGATCTTGGAATGGATATATGTTCCACGTTTCTCCCCACAGTTTCCCGAATGGGGATCTGCCGTCTCCGCAAAAGTCATATGGGCCACCAAAATTTAGTAATGAAATGCGGGCAAATTTTTCATTGAGTTATGACGGGGACGAATCTTCGCAATTCGATAGTTTGGATTCTGAGCCGGAATATGTCACACTGGACAACAATTACTTTTTGAGACATTTTCCTCCCCCTTCAAGACATTTATCTATTTTGGATTTTAAGCGAAATGAGCTGAATAATACAAAAACTAACAGTTTAATGAGACATACACATTCACAGACTTCGCTTAGCATCAAATCTTCACAAAAAGACAAAAATAAATGGCAGAAAAGGAGTTTACGAAAACTAGCCACAAATATTGGAGCGGTTTTGAGTTTAAGTCCGAGAGGGGAAACTTTGAAACGTTTTCCAGAGGAATATGCTCCTGTAAAGAGAGAACGTAGTAAATCTGTGGGGGATATTGTAGAGGATGTGAAATCAAAGAAAGCAAGTAGTGTAGAACTGTGTTTGAGTGACGATGATGACAATGACGATTTTGGGTTTCTAAATTATCCAAAATGTTCTTCTTCTCTTTCCATAGCGATGAACAAGGCCAAGTCACCGTCTTCCACGCACAAAATACTACCCAAAAGATTTCGCAGCAAAACAAGGCCAGTTCCAGTTGTAAATACCACGTTATGGAGCCCGGAGGTGAGTTTTTATTTTTCACATGTTGTGTATCAAATATATGTTCTATTTAACCATTTCGTGAACTGTTGATGGTATCTTTCTATCAATTTTCCCAGAGGCGAAACATTTCCCGCCAAAATTATACGACGTTGCTGACGCGATAACTTGGTTGTTGAAAGAAAGTGTATTGCCCTACAATAAGTAGTTCGATCTAGTTATGTCAGATTTGTAAAAGATCATCAATCAGAATATTAAAATAATCGATTTATTATAAAGTACATGTTGTACGGTAACGTCTTCGTAGACCATTTCGACATCACGTTAAAAACTTGGAAAAAATGTATCATAGTTGTCCCGGTGATTTGTAAAAAATAATTTTTGCTAAATGCAGAAATATTCTTTTTCTCAGATATCTTTGCCCTGGGTCAATTATAAGAATGATGTGGTTAATGCATTTAACATACATAAATGACCATCTTGTCTTGTGGACGAGACGGACAGTTTTCATTTGATCGCATGTGTTAACATAGTTTTTACATTAACATTTATACACGAAAATTACTGAATGTTATCCACAAAGGGTAACTTGATCCTAAAGTATACGTACAAAGTTATTATGACAATTTAAAAATCCTTGGATGAGAAAAATGACAAACGGACTATATTATATAAAGGAGACAAGATTAAACAAGGGCTGACGACACGGACGGAAGAAGAGATACCCGAAACACGAGTATCTTTTACATCTATACAATTCATGTCCATATATAAACACTATAAGAAGGTTATACATAGCAAAATAGACTCATTTAACGGTTATCTCGTAAATCACTGAATACCGTAAAATAACGCCTTTAATACTTTTGTTATACAAAGCAAGAAACTGACAAGAAACGTGTCTTCAGATTTAATATTATTATTTCATCTGTCAAGTTTTTGTCTGGAAGGGTATCGTATGCATGTATTGACCGTCACCATCTTATCAACTTGTTTAAACAAAGGCTTATCATAAGTGGTGACCTTATCACAACCTAATGTTTATATACTTATCAATGTCTATTGATTCTGATAAATACGAAAAGAACATCTCTCAAATCGCATTTCAATGTTTTTACATGCAAACGACATATTTAGGAATGTCAAATAATGACTCAAAGTGGTCATCGACACGCGATATCACCTGGACAACAAGAAAAGTGACATGCTGTCATCTTTAGTACATTTTTACGTTGCATTTATGTGCATTGATATGGGATGACACACAAAAAAGCTTTCAGTGCAGGGCAATATATCGTGCCAGAACTGTGGCAATATATCAGGGGGAATTCCCTAACTGACCAGTACAAATCATGGGGGAGGAAGGTCCAGAATTATTCAAAGAGGGTGGTACAGGGTTATTTTCGTGCACACGTGTTGGTTTTTTTTTTATTATTTCCCTTGTTACCGTGCAACCGTGTTTCGTGAAATATGATAAACATGCACCGTGCAAGCCCAATTCTACTTTTTCGTTCTCCGTGAAATGACATTTTATTTTCCGTACCTCCGTGCACTGTACCCCCCTGTAACACCCTCTTCAAAATGCAGAAAAGAATAGTTTGTCATAATTTATTGTAATTTTCGAATTCTGTTTCTATAACTGAGTTGAGCAAATATGGATTTCTTCTTTGGCCTGGATCTTTTCGATATTTTTAGATATTAAATGACTTCATTAGTAGATAGAAAAGACGAACGATGTAAAATTTTAATTATGCACTTTATGCTAGTAGTTTTATTCATTTGTATTCAACGAAGCGTGTTGCATTTTGCATATATAAATGTGCATCTGGTGATTTATATTGTCCCGGTCGGCTTTCATTACCACAAAGGGAAAAAAGGATGACAGCAAGTAATAAATTGGATGACCCCATCCCCGTACACCTGAATGTCTTACTGGGGTCTTTTGATAATAATTTTAGATCAGGTAGATGGTGTTTGAAGACTGTCATTTTGACAGTTATGAATTATGATAGGTGATAACCTAAAGTGTATCTATATTCACAATGGTTCCTTTGTATTTTTCAAAACGCGTGTTACATAAAGTTTGATACGATAATGAAATTAGTACTGATTTAGTACATAAATATTAAATAGAAACATTGCTGAAAATTGAATATATATATTGGTTAGTTCCAGTATCATGTTGCAAATAAATTTTCTTCATTTTCCCCACTGACAAGTTGATGTGTGAATCGATTTTTTATTTTTTGCCCTTGACGCAGATGAGTTTGGTTATGCCTTAAACACTGAATTTTACGGTCAACTACTTATAATCGATCCTACACAATAAACGGAGACCGGAAACAAATGTCAGTAAATCCGAGGTATCCGGTGTTAGCTTTACGTGCTGTTCCAAGATCAATGCAAATATTCCATATGAATTTACAAATTACAACACATTTTTTGGATCAAATTATGAAAGTCATCAATAAGGCTATTCGTAAATGTGGTTTACCGCAAAATTCCACCAGGTAAAAGCTAAATACACAAAAAAATATAATGCCTCTATCAATGATAGGTTATGGCACATCATAAAACGTTCATATTTCTTGTTAAAATTGATTAAATTAATGTCATAATATGCTTTATTTTCTGTATGATATATCATGCAATACTTTGTTAACAGAATTGAAGAGCTTTAACCTGCATTTAAAGTATATGTCAAAAGATTAGAAACAGAGTTATGATTTTTTCAATCGTAACAAAACGAAGATTGTACTTTGGTCAAATTTTAGCAATTTTTGGACCCACGCCGAGACCAAACAATGCTTGTAAATTTCTAATCTTTACAGAAAAATTATCTGGATGATGACCTAATTTCTCTTGTTAAAGGTAGATTGTTTAAGTATTTGAGGATAGCAATTAAAGGTTATTGAAAATCGATGTCATCAAAACAAGATATGATACTATTATTGCATCGATTAAGTTGTAACTTTTAATCATGGACCGAGGATGTAGGCGAGGAATGTTTTTAAAAAAAACTGAGTTTCAAATCCGATACATTTTTTTTGTACACAATTTCCATGCAGATGGTCAAACTGCAACACAGTAAGTGCGAAAATGCTAAATGCTATACTGTGTAACACAGTGCGTTTTTACTCTGTCTGTCAGAAAACTTACAAAGACCAATACTATATAATACTGTACTTTTTTCAATATATAAGAGTGTACAAATGTACACTTCCGGATTTTCAAATGGTCGACCACCTGTAAACTGTACATTCCAAATGAATTGTTGATTGATATAATTATCAATAATTTACATGGAAAAGTTAGTAAATTGTCATGTTACACAACTTGTCAACCACTATTTTTGCACTATAGGTCTTTTCGTCTGCACTGGAAAATGCAAATCAAAATGTCAAACATCTATGATTTTTGTCACAAAACCTCCACTAAAATATGTATAAATATGTCATTCCATCGCTTTTGGCTGTTTTCGATAATAAACAATCCTATTCAATCATTGAAAACTGACTGTGTAATGGGGGGAGTCATTAGACTTCTTATGTAAATAAAGATGATTTTCGGGTGACATCAGATAATGTTAAAAAAATAATGATTTAAACTTTTAATCCCACACAGTCCAATGACATTTCCTAAAAGGGACAAAGATGGACCTTATTGTCGCATAAACAGACCATCTGTACTGTCCTACATGTCCGGTTGGTTGTGAGCCCGTTTTATGATGAAATTACTGAGATTTCACTGCATGTGGAACTTTGTATTAAAAAAATTGCAGATTTCTCCCCTGGCATTTCTCTTCTATAGGCAACTCACAAGACAGTTATGAAATTTTCCCATCTTAAAGAATCAAAATCTGAATTAAACAAATGGTATATTTATTTTCTGAACTTGGATTAATATTGGTTGTCGTTTGTTTATGCTGAAAGCCCAGGAGCAAATATTTCATGCATAACTAAAAACTGTACAGAACTAAGGGAGGGATGGGAAAACTGGAACAACGAGTTTTGTCTGCCACTGGAAAATATAGAGAGTTGGATAAGCACGTAGAATTTAGCTTATAACAATGCGCCTATTCGTTTACTTTTAAGAATCTACAAAAGGGGTTTAAACATGCAACGAGTGTTGCATTCTCTATACGTGGCACAACCATGGTCCGCGGCCAGGCCTTACATACCAGGATCCCCTATCCGCCACCCGGGGTCGCACTGGACAGCTCTTTGAGTTGAGCTTCTGTGAACCACCACAGATACACCGAATACATTTGAAAAGTTCATTTCGGTTTGTGGTTTGACACAAGTATACATGTGTAAACTACAAATCATGAAATATTGATCAGATTCTAACAACATGATGGATGAAAGTTTCTAGGAAAGTGAATGAAAACCGAAGAAAAAATAAAGTCATCACTTTTCATTTTTTGACAATCGTGATATATTTATCATCAAATTACGGCTGAACTTATATACATGGGATATTCGTCATGACTGAAGTATTTTAAGACAAAATGAATAAACCTACTAATAATTATGGCACCTTGTTTCGTGATAACTGAATCTAAATGTGTAACGAATCCTGTTTTAATTGATAATTACTGCAAAAGTACAACGGCGTGTGAAGCATAGAATACAGGTTTTTGTTAAAATGTGTAGGAGTTGGAGTAAACAGAGGACTAGTGTATTAACTTAAAGGAAAAAGATGTATGTACTTAGCAACACGGAACAGTTGCCATACAACTTGCTTACAACAAACCCCAAACTTGAGTGTTGGCTTTGGTTATTACCCATTCCAAATACCTATGGTAAGCAACTGACCCAGTGCCAAAATTACCACTTTGCCAAGCCAACAATAAACAAACTACCGATTTTGCAAACACTAACACTGAAGTGACATAGTTAGACAAGCTCTGCCCGAGCGCATCACGAGTCCGTACACTGGTTCTGGTTCTGATGCTCTAACGATGCGATAATAAACTTATCGATCGCATCATGCTTTCGTATGCTAACATTTGAATTTCAATACTAAATTGATATTATTTGATGAAAGGACTGGTCATCTAGCCTTTTAAAAAAAATTGTTTATTTATTCCAGTACCTTTCACTGCTTTCCATTTGACCTCAACTTTAACCTGAGGAAATGAAGCAAATAAATGATGTGATCTTTTTCTACATTTGTCCTCAACCTCTTACAAAGGAAAAAAGAAGTAAATTGTTTTGTTATTCATAAGGACATATATATTTGGCTTTGAGGGTCATGATATTAACAATCCATCAACGATCTTGTTTTTCACAAGCTCTACTCCCTAATATTTATCATACATGTGATCACAACCATGAATAATGTATATGAAACGAATAGGTTTTTAACTACGCTAAAGGCAGTAAGCCACACACTCCGTTTATGGCTCCACTTCATACATAGGATAGGTAAAAGTATTTTGAAGAGAATTTTTCTCCTTGTTTGAACACGGAATAACCCCATATATATTAACTAGATTGTAATTTAAAAAGATACAATTCAAGATCAGGAACCCGCAAAACTTAAAAATCCAAATACAGAAAACGACTAATGTCGTTTCTTCAGCTTTAAAACATGATTAAATCACTCTCTACATAAAACTAAAATGTCAAAATGTTGCCACTTCTCAAGAAAACGCGAGCGTTCCAAACCCAAGTTCGCATTACCCGACAATAGGAATTTACAATGGCGACCAGAATTCGGTATACGAAAAGATATTTTGGACGTCCCTTGTTATTTCCGATAAACCACATGGTGTTGAGAAGAAGCCTTTAGTTCTCTCCGACGTTTAAAATGCAATATTGAGCATTACAACAGGCCAGTGTGGTGTTTACTTTTTAAACCCAAGTGTTTTTTGTCAATGTATTACATGTTTCTCTTATTCAGTTTGTTTCAGTTCAATTGAGTAAGTTTTGTAGTATACCAGGTGACCTTAAGGTTCCAACAACAAAACATTTGTTCCCGAGGGTGAGATACGTGTGCTGTATTGGATGTAATGGTCATAATGTATTTCAATTTATTACACCCACAAATGTACACGAATAATTGCCTGTATCGCCATTCAGATCACCAACAATACGAACCACTTGAGGGCTCAAAACGATCCCTTGGATTTTCAATGCACCGTATAATTATTTCCTAATAGGCGTGGCATTACTATTCAGATGAATATTGTATTTTGAATTTTTTCTTGTAGTTTAGTGTTTAGCATTACTTAAAACGTACCATGGGGGTAGTTTTGTAACACAAAGTGCATTGCTTTTGCAATTACAAAACCACGAGAAAACATCGAGATCAAAGGCTATAATAGCTAGACAGATTAATTCGCTAAGATTGAAAAGTTATGGTCGTTAATTGAGACATGAGAAAGCATACAAATTTAGGAACTACATGGAAATTGTTGATCTTCAAACTTTATTGTATTGTACGCACTTCATAATGCAGGTGGTTTTATTTGGCTGAAGATGTATGATGCATACAAATTATTTCCCTTGAATATGCTTACATATCTATACTGAAAAGTAGAACACGCATCTTTTAGCATTACTTAAAACGTACCATAGTTCTAGCATTTCATCGTCTCATCTTACCAACCAAATTTGACTTATTCCTGGCCATGACTGTTATTTATTGGACATAAGTTTTTGCATGACGACTGGGTGATGCATGCATAGCAGGAGACGCTTACCCGGTCTCACTCATTTTGGAGTTCATGCGATCACGTCCAATTTGTATCTCGATATTGTATATTCCAAATGGATTTGTGGGTCTGGAATTTCGGTATACTATGCTTCCTTGTACTTTGTGGTGTCTTTAGTAGGATACTTACACGATTTACACCTGTTGGTCTGTGGGATTAGAAACCGTATTTGTTCAGATTAAACTTAAATGCCACGACTTAGATAATTATATTATTAAATCTACATTTCAAATTTTTATCTGGCGGTTTTTATCTTATTATTATTTTATAATTAGAGAGAAACATAATATTTCCTTTCACAAACAAATAACCTTGTAAATTTGTGCATTTTTGTTTGACAGACAAAGGGAGCGATCTACAACTCAGTCAGCTGACAAGGAAAATTGAAATAATTTTCACACTTGAGATATGGATCGAAATTCAATATTCTGATATTATCGGTACTATTGCGACATGCTGTCTCATTCTATAGAACTTAGTGATCATGTTTAATTTGGAAATTATTGTTAATTGTCCGCATGTCAACTGGTTCAGCCCGGCATTGTCCACATATCTTTGTAGTACACATTTATCTACAAAAAGTTCAGCAAAAATGTTCATATATACATCACTAAAGAACAAAAGTACCCGTAAACGTACTATTACTTTGTTCACGTATTTTTTCAAATGTCCTTTTGGTATTTGGATTAGGTTTCATACAAATAAATTACATTTAATTTCTCCGTTGTACTCTTCCTTTGTTCAAGCAGCCTTTGAAATTTTGGTGACAATGATAAAAGGATGATATTGCATAATACAAAAGGACACATCGGATAATGAAAGACAATGAAACTTTACTTAAAATGCAAATTCAGTTAGTGTATCATGAAGGTACTATCGTACTGTTAGAAGAGTACTGTTGTATTGTAAATTTGATGTTTGTCCTTGGGGTTTTGTTTCCATGAATAAATTACGCATCTCATGTACTTTTATTCATGAGCAGCATTTAATTGAATTTTGCATATGTCTGTTGAGTTTGTACATTGTGTATATATAAGTGCCATTTCTGTGTCATCTGGTTCTTCCATCTGCTATATCGATGAAAAACAGGAATCAGAACCTCTGCTGCATGGTGAGGAAAATGTATGAATGAATTGATGCAGATTTGGCAATTAGTAACAATTAGTGAAATCCACGTCATAACGATACGACCCGGGTTCCGACACAAAAACACAAATAGTTATGAGATTCATAACATATTTGCCTGTTGAAGACACCCAATCATCACCACGGCCACTGACCACAGTGTATGAATAAGCAATAAACTATGTCACATTTGTGCAGGTGGGTGACTTCTGGCAGATTTTTGTCGTTAGAGGTCTATTAGCCAGTTCTTTGACCAATTATAAATGCAATCAGTGTTAATGACTGTAATTTGTCGAGCGAAAATGAGTAATTTATGAAATATTTTGCTCCTTATAAATTCTGAGATATACCGCGGATAATGATAAGTGTTTAAAGGAAAGTGTAATCATCCATGTTTGTCCCGAGAATAATTTGCAGATGGCCCTTGCATGACCCAAGTTGTAAGGGTGAATCACTGTGAATTTTTAATGTGATACTTTTTAAATTTGATCTTTCATTCTTTACTTCAACATACACGCAACCATATGGTACATATATCATGCGTTAAAACATTTATGTCAGAATTTCTGTTGTAATTAAACATTATGTCTAATATTTATCGTGTTAATGTTTTCATTCATTCATTTAATAACTTGCAAAAAATTCTGTCAACTTCAAAATGTGCAAGACTTTCCCATCATGACCAGTAAACGTAATATCAACCAATTTTTAAAAAAGGTCCACCGACTGGTTTACTTATCTCTCAATAAAGGGTGAGGATTCGTTCCCTGTTCAGAAGTTTACTCAGTTCCCTTTTTTGTGGTACCAACCCAAAAACGATGGTTTCTTGAGTACACTTTGGCAACATTTAAAACCTATTTACCATATGAAGACGTATTCGTCGTCTACTGATACTAGTTACAAGCTTCATGCAAAACAATGTCCCAAGTTCCTTCAAACAAAGAAGTGGATGAATGGTGAAAAACAACTTATACAAAATGCTTCATTGAATTTCATGTATACCTAAGATGTACAACTTACAGTTATACAATGTAGCAGGACTATCTCGATTCGCAGTAGTGTTACTTGTTAAGCGAGGCCTTTCTAAAAATTCTTCTAAATATACTATATATTTTGAGGTTTATCAT
>JAOXYH010000008.1:1159477-1175497 GCA_028566455.1 Botula fusca | reverse complement strand
AAATTCAAGATGGCCGCCATCAGCGGACATAATTTTAACATAGGACCCTATGGGAAAATGTTGAAAAGTTTTCTCCTTTGAAACCAGTGAACCCATTTAAAACAAACATTGCATGGATGGTCCTTTGATGGACCTCTACAAAAGTTATATTTTTCAAGCCGATCGGAAATTCAAGATGGCAGCCACCAGTGGATATAGTTCTACATAGGACCCTATAAGAAAAATGTTTAAAAATTTGCTTCTCTATAACTATTAGGCCAGTATGGATGGTCCTTTGGTGGTCATGATGACTTTCAAAGTGTCCAATGAACCAGTTTGCATCCAGGATGGCATCATCAGTGGACATTTCATCAAGCAGACATATCTAAATGGTTATGACCCTTTAGATGGCAGATTTGGTATTGCAGATTCATTTTTGTCTGACCTGTAAAAAATGTCACCTAGGTGCGACTAATGTGATGTTACTTTTTAGCTCACCTGACCCGAAGGGTCATGTGAGCTTTTGCCACCATGAAGCGTCTGTCGTCGTCCGTCGTCGTCATAAACTTTTCACTTTCACATTTTAATCTTCTCCTCTGAAACCACTGAGCCAATTTGGACCAAACTTGGCAGCGATGATCATTGGATGGTCCTCTTTCAGAATTATATGTGACGGCCCCACCCACCAACCAAGATGGCCGCCAAGGCTAAAAATAGAAAATTTGGCAAAAAATCATTAAAAATCTTCTTCTCTGAAGCTACTTGGCCAATTGGGACCAAACTTTGATGGAATGGTCCTTGGATGGTCCCCTTTCAGAATTATATCTGTTGGATAGTTTTAACATACGACCATATGGGAAAAACATTGAAAAATCTTCTTGTCTGAAACTACTCAGCCAGTTGGAACCAAACTTTGATGGAATGGTCTTTGGATGGTCCCCTTTCAGAATTGTATCCGTTGGACCCAAGGTCCATCCAAGATGGCCACCATTAGGGGACATAGTTTTAACATAGGACCTTATGGGAAAAACAATAAAAAATCTTCTTGTCTGAAACTGTATGGCCAGTTGGGACCAGACTTTGGTGAAATGGATCTTTGGTGGTCCCCTTTCAGAATTATATCCCTTGGATCCGAGGTCCATCCAAGGTGGCTGTCATCAGCCGACATAGTTTTAACATAGGACCCTATGGGAAAAACAATGAAAAATCTTCTCGTCGGAAATTACTAAGCCAATTGGGACCAAACTTTGATGTAATGGTCCTTGGATGGTCCCCTTTCTGAATTGTATCCGTTGGACAGGAGGTCCTTCCAAGATGGCCGCCATCAGTGGATATGATTTTAACATAGGACACCTATGGGAAAAACAATGAAAAATCTTCTTGTCTGTAACTACTTGACCATTTGGGACCAAACTTTGATGGAATGGTCCTTGGATGGTCCCCTTTCAGAATCATATCTGTTGGACCCGAGATCCGTCCAAGATGGCCACCATCGTCCAACATAGTTTTAAAATAGAACCCTATGGGAAAAATAATGAAAAATCTTCTCGTCTGAAACTACTTGGCCAATTGGAACCAGACTTTGATGGAATGGTCCTTGGATGGTCTCCTTTCCGAATTATATCTGTTGAACCCGAGATCCGTCCAAGATGGCCACCATCATCCAACATAGTTTTAAGATAGAACCCTTGGGGAAAAATTATGAAAAATCTTCTCGTCTGAAACTACTTGGCCAATTGGAACCAGACTGATGGAATGGTCCTTGGATGGTCCCCTTTCAGATTATATCTGTTGTACCCAAAGTCCATCCAAGATGGCTGTCATTAGCAGACGTAGTTTTAACATAGGACCCTATGGGAAAAACAATGAAAAATCTTCTTGTCTGTAACTACTTGACCAACTGGGACCAAACTTTGATGGAATGGTCCTTGGATGGTCCCCTTTCAGAATCATATCCGTTGGACTGGAGATCCGTCCAAGATGTCCACCATCATCCAACATAGTGTTAAAATGGAACCCTATGGGAAAAATTATGAAAAATCTTCTTATCTGAAACTGCTTGGCCAGTTGGAACCAGACTTTGATGGAATGGTCCTTGGATGGCGCCCTTTCAGAATTATATCTGTTGTACCCAAGGTCCATCCAAGATGGCCGCCATTAGCGGACAAAGTTTTAACATAGGACCCTATGGGAAAAACAATGAAAAATCTTCTTGTCTGTAACTACTTGACCAATTGGCACCAAACTTTGATGGAATGGTCCTTGGATGGTCCCCTTTCAGAATCATATCAGTTGGACCCCAGATCCGTCCAAGATATCCACCATCATCCAACATAGTTTTAAAATAGAACCCTATGGGAAAAATTATGAAAAATCTTCTCGTCTAAAACTACTTGGCCAATGGGAACCAGACTTTGATGGAATGGTCCTTGGATGGTCCCCTCTCAGAATTATATCTGTTGTACCCAAGGTCCATCCAAGATGACCGCCATTAGCGGACATAGTTTTAACATAGGACCCTATTGGAAAAACAATAAAAAATCTTCTTGTCTGAAATTGCATGGCCAGTTGAGACCAGACTTGTGAAATGGTCCTTTAGTTGTCCCCCGTTCAGAATTATATCCATTGGACCCGAGGTCCATCCAAGATGGCCAGCATCAGCCAACATAGTTTTAACACAGGACCTTATGGGAGAAACAATGAAAAATCTTCTCGTCTAAAACTGCCTGGGCAATTGGGACCAAACATTGGTGAAATGGTCCTTTGATGGTCCCCTTTGAGAATTATATCCATTGGATCCAAGGTCCATCTAAGATGACTGCCATCAGCTGACAAGTTTTAACATAGGACCCTATGACCCTATGGGAAAAACGTTGAAAAATCCTGTTTGAAACTGCACTGCTAATTTGAACCAGACTTGGTGTAATGCCACTAATGGTTGTCAGATGGACCCCTTTCAGAAGTGCATCCATTGGTCCAGAGGTCGATCCTAGATGGGCACGATCAGCCAACATAGGTTTAACATACATTGGGGGAAAATATGCTTTTTGAAACAGTTGGCCCAAATTGGACAAGCCAACATTTTTAAAGCTAAAATGGCTCAAATTTATTCAATAACAGCTTTTGGTATTCATAAGCAAAAATCCTGAAGGGAGCTTACTTAATTCAGGTGAGAGATACAGGCTCACCTGAGCCTCTAGTTTTTGTCGTCAGCATTGTCAACATTTGTTAAGGTTCTGTAAACTTTTAAGTGGCATATCGAATAGTTTTAAGCTACTGTTAGATTTTTATCTTCTTGATATATTTTTATCCACTTTATCCCCGCACTTTTTGAAGAAAGTTGGGGATATTGTGATCGCCCCCGTCTGTGCGCCTGTCCGTTTGTCAGTCTGTCCATCTGTCTGTCTGTCTGTCCATCACACTTTTCTTGTGACGTCAACTCCTCTCAGTTTTTATACGACGGCAAAAATTTTGCGGTTGTATTATGTTATGAGTGTGTCATGGAAGTCATTGTCGTCGTCGTCCGTTTGTAGACATTGGTTTCCATTCAATAACTTTTGTTCCAGTTCACCGATTTCCATGAAATTTTTACACAATGTTTTTTACCACAATATAGAGGATGGGATTGAAAATGGAGGCCCTGCTCACACCCGTTTCAAAACTAGGGGCCCAAAAGGGTTGAAAATGGTATATTTTTAATGTTTCCGTGTAATAATTTTTGTTCCAGTTGACCTGTTTCCATGAAATTTTATCACAATCATCTTTGCTATAAAACAAAGCCTGGGATTGAAAATGGGAGATCTATCCATACTGGCTTGGAAACTAGAGGCCCAATTGGACTGAATTTGGTAGTTTCATACTTTTGTGTATAGAGCGTTTATTTTTTGTCCGATTTTGATGCGGTTTTTTGCTTTAGATTCCTTATTAAATTATCTTCCAGCAGTATGCCAACGGATTTGACATAGCTTTTACTGTTTCTAAGATACCAGGGGTCAAAAAGGACCAGGGCCCTAACTTGGAACTTTTTAATTTCAAGTCCGATTTTGACGAACTTTTTTATGCCCCCGCCGTAAGGTGATGGGGGCATTAAGTTTTACCCTTTTCCGTCCGTCTTTTCGTCCGTCCGTCCATCTTTCCGTCCGTCCGTCCGTCCGTCCGTCCCGTTTTGGTTTCCGTTCATTAACTTAACTTAGCTTTGGTCAAATGTTTTGAAATTTGCATATGTTGTTAGGGACCACTAAAGGCAGGTCAAGTTCGATTTTGACCGATTTCACTTTTGATGTTCCTGAGTTATGTCCCTTTATGATGTACGAAATTGTAAAATTTTTGGTTTCCGTTCAATAACTTTAGTATGTCTCAACCAAATCAAATGAAATTTGGATATGTTATTGGGGACCACTAAAGGCAAGTCAAGTTTGATTTTGACCAATTTCACTTTTGACGCTCCTGAGTTATGTCCCTTAATGGTGTACGAAATTGTATAATTTATGGTTTCCGTTCAATAACTTGAGCATGACTCAACCAAATCAAACCAGATTTAGATATTGCTAGAGACCACTAAAGGCAGGTCAAGTTCGATTTTTACCAATTTCACTTTTGACGTTCCTGAGTTATTTCCCTTTATGAGATATGAAATTGTAAATTTATGGTTATTGCCTTTGTTAAGTAGAAAGGAATTTTTTTGGGAGCGGGGGCATCCGTGTCCAATGGACACATTCTTCTTTTATTTTTGTTCTTTATTGAATTTCAAAAATTTCTTTGGGAATATTCATCTTACTGAGTAGAAAAAGGAAGAGTCAACAAATTTAAACCAATTCAATTTGACTAATTTTTTAGCAAAAGAGTAATAATACATGTAATACATACATGTTTACTGACCTTTTTTATATTGTAGAACTTGACAGACAATGCAGTGCTCCTTTAAAACAGTATCTTCAAAGCCTTGTGGTGCTCACCAAGGAAGCTCACTTATTTCATCCTTATCAACTTGCAAAAATGACATTACCAACCATATGCGAAACTGCTCTTTGCAACGGGAGGTTATGATAAAAAATGAGGATGACCTACTCCGTTTCAGAGGAGGGTATTTTGAAGAAAGATCATCATCTCTAACAATCTGCCCAAATCATAGAAATGAATTTGGTGTAACATGGAGGAGATCTGTTTTCTGTGTTCTTCAGCTGGCTTGTGGTGGTGAAAAAAAACCAAGAAAAGCTAGACTGGACTGTACTGTAAACTGCAAGCAAAGTTTATATATGTGGAAGAAGGAACAGAGATTAATACCTGTTGGTTCTGGTAGGTACACTTTTGTTTAATTCAATATTTTTATAAATTGAGGTTTTGTATCTAATTGGAAATTTGAGGTGTCCTGTCTGAGCAGTGATCACAACTTGCCTCTAGTTTTTATCAGCTGAATAGCAACAGAATTGAACCTCAGTTATTGGTTTAAGTCAAGTTGTAATGAACTTGGCTACTTACTTGCTTAGTGATGGCATGAAGGCGGGTGCTCTGGTGGTATGATGGGCATGTCAACAACTGGTTTCCGGATGATAAAATGAGCATTTACAAATGAAACTTTGGGATATTGTTACATCAGGACTCAGGTGGGCATGAACCCTATCAAAGATCTACTGATGCACTAGAATCATACTTCAAATAATAAATTACTGTCCATAGTTACATTCGTAAGTCAAAAAGATCTAAATAAACACACAAATTCATATGGAGCACAAACTACTAAAAGGAGGCCATTAGTTGGCAAATCAAAACCAGAAAAGGTCAGAGCATTGCAAAAGGCTGATCAATACTACATGTACTCGTGTAAATGAAATACTATAAATTCATGAACTGATTTACTGAGCTTTACTATTTATTTTTCAGGAATCTGTGTTGCATGTAGGATAGAACTGATAAAAAGGATGAAATTATTTGAGGTTGGTATATGTTTATTCAACAATTTAAAGAATAAGAGACCAGGTTTCTATGTCATAAAACTTTACTCAGTACATGTGTTGTACTCGGAGCATAAAATTCTTGCTCAGAGCACATGATTAACATAATCCTGCAGTTTTGAATGGTCAGTTTCTGAGTATGAGTACAAACTTGTTTTCCAACATTTTATGACATTGAAGCCAGGGCCCAGTTGTTCAGAACTTTATCCTGCACTTATTTTTTATCCAGCGGATAAGTTACATAGAATGTACTACAGATGTATGGTTATCCAGTGGATAAGACTTGTCACTGGATAAATGTTTTGAACAACTCGGCCCAGTTGACCTGCTTTAGAACAGACTTCATACCAATATATTTGGGATGTATGGGATGTATGATTCATAGAATATCTAATAGACCATAAATTTCAGAAGAAACATGATATGCATTGGGAATGTCAAAAGTCACCAAGCATTGACAGATCTACATTTTACATTAAAAATGAATTCTATAAAACATCTTATCATTGTTTGGTCTTTTCCATATTAGGATGGGTATTAGATTCATGATTTTAAGAGAGTATGCAGTAAAATTTCACTTTTCATCTTCAAGAATTGTAATTTGTATGTTGCTCATGGGTTGTAAATATATCATTACTTTTAATTTTAGTGCAGTAATGACATTGAAGAGGAATTTGAAATTGGAGTTATAAATGAGAGTTTGCAAGAGGTAACTAGAATTAGATTATAGAATCTTTTTGGTCCCCTACTGGCAAAGCCTAAAGTTTTTGCTTCGTCCGTCAGTCTGTTCGTCAGTCTGACATGTTTTCCACACTTTGTTTTGAAACACCTCAACCAAATGATTTTATATTTGGTATATGGACATATATTAATGAGTTACAGATTTTTGTGGAAGTCACAGCCCTGGAAAGTTGAACATTTTGTGAAAATATCAGTTTTCCACACTTTTTTTGGAAACACCTCAGGCAAATGATTCAATATTTGGTAAGAAGGCTTATATATATGAGATAGTCATACAGATCAAGTTTAAATTTCATTCCGTTTGAATGATTTTTGTGGAAGTTATGGCCCTTTGAAATTGAAAATTTTATGAAAATGTCAGTTTTCTGCATTTTTTATGGAAACGCCTCGAACAAATAATTTGATATATAGTATGTAGACTAATATAGATGTGTTACAGATCAAGTTTAAGTTTCATTCTGCTTGAATGATTTTTAATGGTTATGGCCTTTGGAAATTGAGAATTTTGTGAAAGTATCGGTTTTCCACTTTTTTTTGGGGGGGGAATGCCTCAGGCAATTAAATGATTTGATATTTAGTATGTAGACTTTATAGATGACTTACAGATCAAGAAGTTTAAGTGTCGTTCAACTTCAGTGATTTTTGTTGAAGTTATGGCCCCTGGAATTTTTCACTGCCAGTAGGGGACATATATTAGAATGCTTGTTTCTACAATATCATTGTGTATTCTAGTTTAGGTTTTGATATCAACATAGACTTTGCTATTTTAAAATTTGTATCCAGAACTTCCTTAAACCATGTAAACCAATGCTTCTGTATTGATGTGTTGTCAACACTGTGTATAATGAATTATGATAGAGATCTATATAAGTTGTTCTAATTTTAGGAAGAACCAATTATTCAGCACAAGAAACCAAAGGTGATGGAAGCAGTCAATGTTGACAGTGTGATGAAAACAGTTGATAGTGACTTTGTATCTGAGGTATACTGAAAGTTCAAAGCAAAGTCTACAGAAATGTACTTCAGTATGATTAATTTGATGAAATTTATTATGTTTTACTTTCAAAATAGATAATGATGACACAAGAAATGTGATTTATAGCTGGGTCCTGGTTGCCCTAGCCACAAAATTTTGGTCTAGGTTCCTAAGGAAAAAGGCAACAAATTATTACCATTAGTAAAATTTAATACAGTAATTAGGGCCCTGCATCGAGATGTGGGTGCCCTATAGTAATCTCTTTGTTCAACTGTCTATCCGTCCTTTGGTCTGTCCATTCTTCCATCTGTCCGTCCCTCTGTTATCAATGCTTGTAAACAAGGAAACTAATAAAACCATTGGACTTTTTTCATGAAATTTGGTATGTAGGTTGCATATGACACGCAGATGTGCCAATTCAGGTTTTGACCTTGATCTTTCATCTATGTCCGTAAACCGGGTCAAAACATCTGAAAAATTGTACTTTCAGTATTTTTCATAGAGTGTTTATTTTCTACCTGATTTTGATGCTGTTTTTTTTCTTTGGATTCTAAAAATACTTTCTGGAAATGTGTCAATGGTTTTGATGTAGCTCGTATCGTTTCCGAGATATGAAGGGTCGAAAGGGACCATCGCCAAAAATCATAATTTTTTTTTAATTTTAATTCCGATTGTGACAAATTAAAAAAAAAAATTGTTTTGATGAGTACGAAAAGAATATGTCAATGGATTTTAGATATCAGCAGCTATTTTGGATTAAAAAGGGATCAAAGGTTCAGAAAACTGTACTTTTATAGCATTTGTAGATTTTTTTGTTTTTCGTCTGATTTTGATGGGATTTTTTTTTATATGTGTAAGAGCTTAATTTCAGTAATATGTCAACGGATTTGACGTAGCTCTTATGGTTTCCGAGGTATAAGGGGTCCAAAGGGACTGTGGCCTTATTCTGTATCTGATGTTTATTCAGTAAGTGTTTGAATGATGTTTAAGAAATAATTCATGGAAAACATAGACTTGTTGGACATTTTAACATGGGCTGGGACTTTATATTGGAATTTTAAAATTTACGAATAGAAAGGCAAAACCCATGTTAAAATGTCACACAAATCTATGTCTTCCACGAATTATTTCGATTCTAATGTGAATAAATCTGTGATTTTTGTATCTGAGACGCCGCTAATCTGTCCAATGAAGTTACCGGAAGTTGCCGTTGCTAAGCGTTCTAGTTTTCAAAATAAAACAGAACTGAGCGCGTCATGAACTAACTATGGCATTTGGGAAGAAAATACTGAATTTTAGTTATAACATAGTATAGAATAAGCAGTACTCGCTTTTCACCTTTACAACGAAATCTCAAAATACCCATTGCGCGGCAATGCCCAAGTGCGGAAGTATATATGGTTATCGGATGTTTTAATATTGAACATACCACAAAATGGAAATAGCACGTCATGTTAGAATAGTTTAGAAATTCATGCTGCTTATTCTTTCTTTCAGTTTCATGAAGAACAAGTGATGCAACCAAGAAAGCGCAGTGATGTTGAAGAAATAAATACTGACAGTGAAAACTTGTATCAGGTACTTGTGAATAACATTTTGGTTAAGTAACAACACTTCAAAATTTTTCTGATATTGTTCAGTTTCATTGTATGCAGTAGTCTCCCAGAACTTGCCAAAAACTGCAAAGAAAAGGCAAGAAAAACCGAGAAATAAGTGTGTTTACTGTCACATGATAAAATAAAATATGGTTGGTAGGTTGTTTTTTGTTGTTTTTTTTTAAGCAAAAGTGTAAACCTTTGAAACTTTTTAGTTAGGTACAGATAAACAGAAGACACTATAGTGGTGCACGTGGTCTAACAGTTCTATCAGAGACATTAAAAAAGAATTTTTTTATGGTTTGCTGGCAGTAGGACTGGCCTCTTTCGAGACTGCCATTGTTGTTGAATACTTTAAATACCAGAATCTATGATGGAAAAGGTGGAAAAGTTTGGAAGATTGTCAATAAAAAGAGTTACAGTTTGCACAAAAAATAGGACCAGTCATGGGACAGTAAACACACATATTTTTTTGGCCTAAACAAGAAATTGTTAATCAAATAACATAGACAAGAGCCAGATCTGAAATGGCACATCAACGGAAACGACAAAAACAGCAGGAAATTTAAAAAAAACAAATGTCAACAACACAAGTCACAAGAAAAAAAATTGATCACTGTAACTTTGAAACAGGCTGGCAGATTTTTGCCTGTTCCTCTCCAAGTTCTGAACTATTGTTTGGGATAGCAAAAACATCTGAGTTCATAAATCAGCAACTAAAAGGTGTAGGATCATGTAAACTTCTACACAGATCCATCTGGGGTAAGAAGTCAGCATCCACTGAGACAAAGTCACTGTGGCCTACATTTCACATTTCATTGATTAATATTTAAGCTATAGTCCTGTTTGATATCTCAACAACTATAAATCAATATTTTGACAAAAATAGGTCACTGTTACCTAAATTTTATGCTTTATTATACCCCACTTGTAGAGTGGGTTGTATACTGGATTTACCTTGTCCATCTGTTCATCCATCCAAAAAATTTTGTCACTGTTTTCTCAGATTGTGTCAATAGAATATTGCCTATACAATTTTCCAATGCCCTATGACTTTAGTACATAACACATAAAAATACTTTGTTTTCATTTGGCAATCACTGTGAACTAGATTTGAACAGGAAATGTCCATTCTTGACAACGGGAAGACTATACTTGACAACAGGCACTATACTTTGCACACAACATTTTCCCGTGGTCACTATACTACCTACAATAAATCGGACAGGTGTAATTTGCGTCGTGTATGTACTAAAAATATTATGTACTTCTCCCTCAGGAACAGTTTTCCTATAGCTTTGTCTGGTAAAGTAAAATCCCTTGCCTTATGGCTTAGGACTATACCTCACCAGACAACACTATAGGAAAACGGTTCCTTCGGGAGAAGTCCATAATAGATTAATAAGAAATTTTTCATTGCCCTTTTCTCAGCTTATATCAGTAGGACTAATTTGATATTTGGTCCAAAACTGATAATGATGAATTATACTGTGTCTCCCCTTTTCAGATCTGTTGAACCTTTTTACTTTCTTTTCGCCAATACTTTACAATTTTACAGTACCCTATGACTAAAGGAAATATTTCGTCACCCTTTTCTCAGCTTGTATCAATATTAGTGATATGATATAATCTGAAGCTTCATAATGGTGAGTTGTACCCTGTCTCCCCCTTTCAGATATGTGAAAACTCTACTTCCTGTTTGCCTATACTTTACAATTTTGCAGTACCCTATGACTATATAAATTTTTTTGTCACCCTTTTCTCAGCTGGTATCAATGTTAGTGATTTGATATTAGGTTTGAAGCTTCTTAATGACGAGTGGTACTGTGTCTCCCCTTTTCAGATCTATTGAACCTTTACTTCCTGTTTTCTGATATTTTACAATTTTTTCAGTACCCTATGACTATAAGAATTTATTTGTCACCCTATTCTCAGCTTGTATCAATATTAGTGATTTGATATTTGGTCTGAAGTTTATAAGTTGTACCGTGTTTTCCCTTTCAGATCTGCAGAACCTGTAGTACTTCCCGTTTGCCGATACTTTAAAATATTTCTTTACCCGAAGACTATAGGAAATTTTGGTCACTCATTTCTTGGCTTGTATCAGAGTGATTTGTTATTCGGTCTAAGGCTTGATAACAGTGAATTGTACTGTGTCTCCTTTTAATGCTGATACAATTTAATCTGTGATACTCGGATATAGAACAAGTGGGGTATACCTAGCACAACTCCTTGTGCAACTTCATGTTGACATTGCTTTAATTTGATGTCCCAAGTTCTTATCTCAAGAAAGTCTTATAAGTTGTAATAACATAATTAAGTTTAACACAGTGTTTATTATATCCCAACTCCAAAGGGTAGGGGTATACTGTTTTACCCTTGTCTGTCATTCCATCTGTCCGTCACACATTTATGTTGGCCATATCTCAGAAACTGTACAACATATCAACTTAAAATTTTGTAGACCGCTTTATATGGATGAGATGTATTGTGGGATACATTTTCAGATCCATCTGACATCTACTTCCTGTTTGCAGAGAACTTTTCGTATGCATGGATAAGAGCGGGGGTATCACTAGTGAGCTATATCTTGTTTATTTATTTATTTATTTATTTTAAAGGTTATGGAATCATCTCAGTCTGCAGGTAGCATGGTTAGTGACTATTCTGAATGGCTTCCTGACATGGCATCATCTCAATCTAGTATTACTACACAGATGGAAAGCCCTTTGAGGAAAAGAATGGCACTAAATTCTTTCTTGCAAGAAGTAGGTTTAAGCCCTGTGAAAAAAGTTTTGAGTGTTGACTGGATGTCTGCATCTAATAGAACAAAGACAGACTATAAAAGAAAAGCAAAACAAATAATGGAGGAGGTTTTATCTATATTGGCTCCAGGACAAGAGAACTTTATTGAGAATTATCTGTTAGACCAGGAATCTAGCAAAAATGATGACCTACTGAAATCTGTATCTGCAGCATATATGTCAATGACAAGTTGGGGTGTACAGAGACAACTTCTGTCAATTTTAGTCAATGATTATTCCTTTATTGAGATCCAGAAACTTATTCCGAACTTGACAAGATACAAATATACATCTGCTAAAACGCATGCAGAGCTTAATGGTGTTGGTATGCCAGTCACTGCAAATAAGTTGTACAGAGAAAAAGCTACTAAGGAACAAATTGACCATTTTTTGCAGTTTGTTTTATCTCCAGCAATTATGACAGACTCACCGTTCGGGGAATGTACTTTTAAACTTGCATCTGGATCAGAATTAACTGCACCCAAAATTATTCTCAACACTGTAAGAACCAGAACTGTTAATCTTTACTTAAAGTATTGTGAAGAAATGGAATATTCATCTGTATTATCAGATAGGTCTTATATGAGGCTGTTAGAAGCCATCCAACCCAGTGTCCGCAAAAGTATGAAGGGCCTAGACAATTATGCTGCCGAGGGAGGAAAAGCTTTTGATGACCTTAAAACAGTTTCCACCACTCTTGGTCAGCTTGGAAAGGGAAAACAATGGGTTGATAATGTACATCAGTTGCTGAATGATGGTAAACAGTACTTGAAGGTTCAATATAAGGTAAGTGTACATCATATATTTGGATTAGCTAATGTCATTGATTATTATACCACCCACAAACAAAGTTTGTGGGGGGTATATAGAAATCACTCTGTCTGTCCGTCGTCTGTCTGTCTGTCCATGTACCTTGTAAGCGCTACTCCTCCTAAACAGCTTATTGGATTTTTATGAAACTTGTCACAATTGAAGTACACCACCTGTAGATGTGCATAAAGGAATATGGTTGCTGTTGAAAATTTGGAAGGGGACATAATTACAAAAAAGGAGGAGGGGGTTGAAGGTTATACCGTGTTGTAAGCACAACTCCTCCTAAACGGCCAATTGGATTTTTATGAAACTTTACACGATTGAAGTACATCACCTGCAGATATGCATGAAGGAATATGGTTGCTGTCGAAAATTTTGAAGGGAGATAATTTAACTTATACTTTCACTAAAAAGGGGGCTGAAGGTTGTACCTTGTAAGCACAACTCCTATTCAGCTTATTGGATTTTTATGAAACTTTATACAGTTTTAGTACACTACCTGTAGATATGCATGGGTTACTGTCCAATATTTGGAAAGGGAGATAATTTAACTTATACTTTCATGAAAAGGGGGATGTTGTACCTTGTAAGCGCAACTCCTCCTAAACAGCTTATTGGATTTTTATGAAACTACACAGTTGAAGTACACTACCTGCAGATATGCATGAAGGAATACAGTTGCTGTCAAAAGATTAGAAGGGGAGATCATTCAACTTGTACTTTCACGAAAAAAGGGGGGCTCGAGATTGTACCATTTAAGCGCAACTCCTAAACAGCTTATTGGATTTTTCTGAAACTTTACACAATTGTAGTACACTACATGCAGATGTGCATGAAGGAATATGGTTGCTGTCCAAAATTCGGAAAGGAAGATAACTGGAATATGGTTGCTGTTCAATATTTGGAATCGAGGATAAATAAACTAATACTTTAAAAAAGGGGGGGGTGAGCGTGGGGTATATTTTAGTGAGCTATGCTCACAGTTCTAGTTTTACATTACAATATAATTTTTGAGGAGATAATGACAACAATGATCATTACAATAAAGCAACAAACTTATTGTATTTTTGCAAGTTCTTATATTGGTTCTTTTTTATTGTTATACAAAAGAAGTTTATCATATGAAGATTTGCATGATGAAAAATACTTTGGTTATAAATGGCTGTTACAATTTTTTTTCAGTTGCATATAAGCCAGTCTTCTGAAGTATCAGACCATTGCTGTCCATTTGCATTATCCCATGATGACCAGGAGTATAGCAGGAAATGTGAACATACTCATGGACGTTCCTGTACCAATTGTGAACAAATATCCAGTGTTCTGGGCTTGATAAGCAATGCTGCCGCAATTGCCGAATATGAGAGTGAAGACCAAAAAGATGAAGTTCAATACTTAGTTAGTCAGGTTTGTTTCATTTAAAGCTAGAGGCTCCCAGGAGCCTGAATCGCTCACCTGGATACCTGAGCCTATGGAGTGCTTAACACATGTATTGTACATGCTTGTCTGTAAAGAAATCATCACCTTAGTTTCCCTGTTGAAAATAAACATTTCAAGGGCAATAACTCAAAAATCAGAAGACAGATCATCACAATAATTTATCCTTATATTTCCAAGACAAAAGTTTCCAAAAATCAAAAATTAAAATTCATAAAAATTGACATTTCAGGGGCTACAACTCCAACGTCGGGTAATGGATCGTCAAAAAAATTTATGCATCATGATGAACAATTTTTGTTCCTACACATATTTTCTTTATCATTTCGTTTCAAAGATAAAAATTTGCATTTCAAGGGCAATAACTCCAACATCAGTTGATGGATCATCACAAAAATTTGTGCATGGGTAGTTCTTATCACAATGAACAACTTTCACTCCTACACTGACCATTTATATCCTTTCGTTTCCAAGATAAAAGCTTCCAAAAATGAAAATTCATAAATAGGCACTTCAAGGGCAATAACTCTAACATCGGTAAACAGATCCTCACAAAAATTTTGTGCATGGGTAGATCTTATCAAGATGAGCAATTTTATCCTCCGTCAGGTTTCTGCTAAATGCAATGGTTTTTGAGATATTTGTAAAAAAATGCTATATATTCCTATGTTCTATTTTTAGCAACAGCCACCATGTTTTTTTGGTTGGCAAACATAATCAACACAATTTTTAAAGTAGATAACCTAAGGGTGATTGTGGCCAATTTTGATTTCAGTCCACTTAGTGGTTTCAGAGAAGAAGATTTTTGAAAATTGTTAATGGCGGCGCAGGTGAGCTAAAAAAAATTTTATCAATGTTATTTTATATTGCCTCAATGAAGCTGAGGGGAACTGTTTGAGTCTTTGTCTGCATCTACTCTTGTATCTGTAGAATCACTTTTCCATGTATTGCTATTTTGTACAAACTTCCTTTGATCTTGGCTATACAAGACTTTTCATTTCCACTCAACTTGCTTGAGAAAAGAAAATTATCCCTAATTCCATTGTTCTCTGACGTCACTATCATTACTGCTGTTACAAAACAGCCATAAACAGATACTGTGGATTCATTATTATTCGTGGGATACCAATTTTCGTGGATTTCGTGGGAGCTGGCAAACCATGAATTTAAGTATCCAACAAACTGTAAATTATTAGTTGATTTGTTACTTGTGCACTGGCGAAACCACGAAATTAAGTATCCTCGAAACTTCATAAGCTAGTAGAATCACGAAAATTGGTACCCACGAAAATAGATGAATCTACAGTAATCATTGGTCTCTTTACTTGATCTTTCGTCTTCATCTCCCAGTAAGACCAATGATAATCATGTGAACATGGAATGGAAAACTAGAATTATTTGAACTGACCATATTAAATGAGGGAATGTTTTTTTTAAAACTCTCTGTCACCGAATACTTGGACTTTTGATAAAACCTTACACCATCATATAAAAGTCAGTTGAGTATTTATCCTGAACCTAACAAAATTTCTAATACATGTACTACATACACATGGTAAAATATCTTATCGCTGATTTGTGCATTTTTCCTTTGATCGTACTGCCATAATATTTCCAGTCTCGGTCGACTGTCTTGATATGAACAAATTATTGTGGTTTTCATTGTTCTTCGACGTCACGACGAACAGACGTCACTGACGTCGCAAGTGCAAATCCGCGATAAAAAC
>JAOXYH010000008.1:1052526-1064902 GCA_028566455.1 Botula fusca | reverse complement strand
TTGGTTTCCAAATTCCTGCCCTCCCTTACCCTGAAAATCAGATTGTCATTCCCTAACCATTAAAATGGGATAGACATCAAGATTTTGGCTTTTTTTGCAAAAAAAAAATGTTATCGGCTAAATAAGAATAACCTATGGCTGCATTTATGAGGTAAGTGTGTATTTATAGACTGGAGTTAATTGTATATATCACACTTGTTTATTTTCAATTAGTTTATATTGTTAAAATTGACAGAAATTTAATATGAATGTTACTGTAGTACAACTTACAGATGGTAAAATTAAAGTTTGACATTTAAATCAAAAGAATCAAATGTTTAGATGTTGTAGGGAGTGGACACCTGCTTAACTTGTTACAACAAGATAGTGTACTGTTATATAATAAATGATTACAAATTACAGTTTAATTTTGTACTTCTTGTGTGATCCTTTTGAAACTTAGCATGTCTGTTTTGTGCAAGTAGGCACATTGTAAATGAAGATCTTCATAAACCTTGTAATTATGACAATATGTACAATATCTTATTTAATATAAAAGTTATGCTTTTTGGCTTTTTGGTGTCCAGTATGGTAGGGTGTCCACTTAGGCTGTCTTGTTGACAATCAAGATTTCTTGAAAGAGATCAAATGCTGGAATGATATAACAGCATGAAATTGATCAGGTCCAAGTCAGAGTCTGATTCATGTTTTAGTGCAAGCATGAGCCTATGTTAGAGTTTTCTAACTTTAGCATACCAAATGAAGTGAATGATTGTGACCTGACATACCCCAGAAAAGTCACATTTATCAAAACAACTATAATAAATTTTTCTGCATCAATGAAAATGGATTGAATAAAAGACTGTTTGTAGTTTATGTTGGATGAAATAATTGAATTGTAAATCTGTCGGTATGATTTGATTATAACTTGGGATGACAGTTCTATTAACACCAACTGACCCATGTTTCTTTGTCCCTAAATCTTAAGAAATCTAATTGATTCTTCATTTCACTGAAACAATAGGCAGAGTAAGGTGTATTTATGTTTTCAGTTCAAAGGCAAGACAAAGGTATAGTTAAGCCTGTCTTGAGAGACCTCTCCCATGAAAGACCGTCCTCTTCTGGGAGACCAGTTGAATAATGATAATTTTATGTCAAAGTTTTTTTTTCTGATTAGCCCTGGTTCTTAGTAATCATTTGAAATAGAGCTACAATCATGACCTAATTTTTACAGTCCAGTGACTTTGTAAAGTTGTCAAAGTTTGGTCCTTAGCTATGTTTCCCTGTAACCATACATACAAATGACACAACAATCATGGGATGTTATAAGATAATGGCATGTATTACTTGATCATGATCTCATTTTCATAGCCTACTTACTTTGTTTGGGAAACAATAACCAGTTATCTCCCTGTAACAATTTCCTAGGGGAGACGATTTAAATTTTCTGATTTTTGTTCATATGGTGACAAGAGAGTAAAGTTTAACCATGTCTGTCTGTCTGTAAGTAAATGCATAACAGAAACTGGCAACAATATTTACACTGTTGTCTTGTGTCATAATTTTGTAAAAGTCGTTCATGAATCCTGGATATGAATTCCAGTCTAAGTTCATTCTCTAGACGGGGTTCTGTAATCTGCTTGTAAAAAATAGATCTTGAATCCATCGATTGTATAAATATGTAAATTGTAGAATATTTAAGTGTCATTTTTGCTTCAATGTATGAATGTATTTCAGCTTCATCCAGAATATGTAACTCAGAGTAACTCCATTTCTTATCTACATTTGTATAAACCTTTGAAAGAGCAAAAGGTTTGTTACAACATTCACAAGATAAGGAGTTTAATTGTATGGTAAACTGTCTGGAGTAGAAAGTTTTCTACAACTAATTATTATTGATTTATCACTGATTTATCAAATCAAATAGAAATTTGGTTTTAATTTTCTGCTTTAATTTGTATGTAATTTTTGGATAAGATAAGTTGTATTAATGGAGAATAAGTTACAAGATTGGGTTACAAACATTTATGCATGATTTAATGATAATTTGTGCATTTTGTATAAATAATCATGGTTCCAAATTGATAAACCAGACTTTGGAAGTAATTCACACAAATTTGATTTCAGTAAGAAGTTGCTTTGTTCAGCAAACTAAGAATTGAATTACATCCCTTTGTAATGTGAGTTGTTGGCCCTATACAAAAAATGTGAATTTGATAAAAATGGGTTTATGCATCATTTAAGTGTATCAAAAATTTGGAAATTAAAAGACTGTGGACCCAGTCTGACCAGTTTCTAATACAAATATGGTAAAACGTGCTAAAACCGAAACCCAGAGCAAACCAAAAACCTGTGTAAACCAAACTAGTCATGGAGGAAAAATTTCTATATAACCAGGGAAAATTTTAATCTGCTATTTAGCAGGTTCTGTTATTGCCTCTCTGGTTTGCTCTGGTATGATTCTTTTATTATATATTGTTATTTTGCTTCCAATTGTCAATTTCCGCATTTTTTCTTAGACGGCAAAATCCATGTATAACTTGAACCTCTGAAAGTTGAATAACTGTCTAAACTGAACAAAATTTTCAGTCCTGAAGGTGGTAGAAAAAAAGTACAGTAGTATGCCTAATAAATGCTCCTCCCCTTTTCATGGTGAATATGCTGATGTATAGACGCGTAAATCAAAACTCGCTGTACAGTTTATTTTTCCATGACATATAATATAATAAATAAAAAGTCATTAATTGAATTGCTTGTCTGACTGATTTGACTTTGAAGTATGACAGAATAATAATCTACAGTGGAACTTCGATTGCTCGGACTGCACCGGCTCAAACACCATGGATGTCTTGGACACATTTTGTGGTCCCTTTGCTCAGTTTTGAACATAATTCAACCCTGATACCTTAAACACCCCACTAGCTTGAACCTTTTCATTGGTCCCAAGGGTGTTAGTCATTGAAGTTCAACTGTATGCTTAATTATGTCAGTAGGTTTCTATTGGTACTTACATGACATTTACTTCAATTTTGCTTGTCCTTATAAATGCCCTTCTTGCCCCTGGGGCATTTATTAGTCATAACATGGTATGTCCCTTTGACTTAGAATAAACACTTTATTGATACAAACTACCAGTTCAGTTTAGTTACCGAGAGCCAAATTTTTAAACTAATGTTTTCTTTGGATCTTGTTTTTGTACTCTGCTTCAAAAATAAAATTTGAGCTTGTAGCTTCTTTTTTCCTTGAGATTTATTTACTTATATGAATATCTAAATGATCAGGACATATATCATAATCTTTGATTAAAGTAAAAACTTTGAATGAACTTAGATTGAACTTCATTAGTTTGTACGACTAAGTATCTTATACTGTTAATTATTACTTTTTCCTTGATTGAAGTTGGTTTTTAGGAATATTTTGTTTATGCTTTCAATTATAAATACTAATTTTACTGTAGAGAAACTCCTATGATCAATAAAGAAAAAAGCACAAACGGAAAAAGCACATTAAAAATTATCCAAATGAAAAATATCGTTAACTAACGAAGTACGTTTGATTTTTATCTTAAGATGTAATTAGACGTTTTCTAAGATTAGCCAGGGGTTATTTAGTCCGTATCAACAAGTTTGGTCTCATGTGAGAAGTCAAACGATGCATTGCAATCAAAGAAAAACCTATAATTATGACTTTTCAACAAGCGTGTTTATGTAGGGCTGTTTTAACAAAAATCTTTCTTTTGTAAGTTCCCTAATTGAACATGAATGGACATTCAAAGACGTACAAAGTCGATATTCTAATGAAATCAACAACCGTAATGAAACAAGGAGAAAAAAAATGGAATCTTTGTTTTCTTCACTGGAAAAATTTTTAGTTTTTTACAAGAATCCTTGACTTATTTCTTGTCCAATGAACATATTTTTTAGCTGTTAAATATGTGACTGGGTTAGAAAGGGACATAGTTAATAATTATATTGGTTGACAGAAGTAAGATAATCCTCTGTAGCTTTGCAGTAATATGTTGTTTTTTCTATGAAATACAGCAATAAATTGTTTGAGTTATGTCCAATACTGCTTTGAGCAATAAAAATTAATTTGGTCATCCTGGGAGAATAAGTGTCTTCAGGTTGGCAGGTAATTTAACTGACCCCT
Source organism: Botula fusca (assembly GCA_028566455.1). Lineage (NCBI taxonomy): Eukaryota > Metazoa > Mollusca > Bivalvia > Mytilida > Modiolidae > Botula > Botula fusca. The sequence goes on along the minus strand of JAOXYH010000008.1, from coordinate 1,060,774 downwards.
TCTTACCTATTGTTGCAAGTTTAGTTTACCTTTTTTTGTAAGTTATAATGTACCCTTGTTATAAAAGACTTAAGGTGTGTTCACACAATATGATTTTTCATCCGATTCGACTTTCAATTTTTTGTTTTCGACTGACGTCATAGGCGTTTTATTCAACGTCATAGTTCATTTTACCTATGACGTCAGTTTACCCACAAAGTCGAAAGTCGAATCGGATGAAAAATCGTATCGTGTGAACACGCCTTTAGTGAACATGTAGATCTGACTTCCTGGACCACTTGGCCATGTGAACTGATGAATACAAACAAGAACAGAAAAAAACTATGGAAGATTGATTGAATAAGATTTTAGGCCACTTTAAGCAGTATTGCAGCTGTATTGTGGCAGCCAGTTTTAGTGGTGGAGGAAGTCAAAGTGCCTGGAGGGGACTGCCAACCCTGGACCGGTAACTGACAGTTCAAATAGAGTGCACTGTGCAAGAAAAAAATCAGGTTTATCCAGGTATAATAACAGTATTTTTGAGTCCATTTTAAGAAAGAAAGAACAGAACACATTTGATCTACTTTTGTGGATTGTCATGTCAAAATGGGGGAAAAAATCCAGAGTAAATAGAAAAGACAATAAAATCCAAAATCTGTAAGTTAGACTGCATCACAGATGTGCACCTAAAATGCAAACTGAAGTAATATCATGTTTTATTTACAGTCAACTTTGAAAAAGATGTAATAAAATAATTGATAAAAGAAATTCTATATTTTTCAAGATTTTTATTTGATTTTGGGGAAACATCTTGCAGTATTAACACAGGAACTGAACTGAGATTAAACTTATAAACCCTGGTTTTATTTGTCTTAATTATACATCAGCTACTGCACCATGTGGCCTAGCTGGTGCAAGTGGAAAATTAAGATATATGAAAACTAATTCACCTTGTTAATTTCTCTGTTTATGATTATGTTCTATATTTCTAATGTTTAACGTCATTATATATAGCTAATTCTAATTTTTTTCAATCAGCTATGGTACATTGGGTTTACATTTATTGATGTCTTTATTATATAAGTTCCTTTACAAAGATGCATGTGTTTTTAAAGCATGTTGCATTGTACAGTGGAACCATCGATTGCTTGAACCGCAATGGTTCAGACACCATGGATGTCTCAAACCCTTTTTGTTGTCCCTTCCCTCAGGTTTGAACAAAATTCAGCCTTGACAGTTCGAACACCCCTCTAGCTTGGTCATTTGAGTGTTCGAGCCATCAAAGTTCGACTGTACTTTCAAATTTTGAATAGTTTGCCTATCTACCTGTCCAATCGATTGCTATCCCGAATGCTACCCTTATATTGTACTTTTTGAATTTGCTGATTTTTCTGGTGCCTTCCAACGTATAATATCTCTTTGGGTTCACTAATTTGCCTGAGCTCTTCCAACATGATAGATTTCTTTGTATTCTCTTATTTTACCAGAGCCCCTTCAAACACGTATTCTTTGCATTTGGTGATCTCCACTGTGCTATTCCTACATGTCTTTCTGTAAATTTGCTGATCTTATTGAGTCCTTCCAACCTGAACAGATTTCTTTGAATTCACTAATTTGCCTGAGCCCTTCCAACATGACAGATTTCTTTGAGTCACCGATTTGCCAGAGCCCCTTCCAACATGTTGTATTCTTTGTATTTGCTGAATTCCCCTAAGTTCATTCAACATGTTTTATTCTTTGTATTTGCTGAATTTCCCTAAGTCCTTCCACCATGTTGTATTCTTTGCATCTGCTGAATTCCCCTAAGTCCTTGCAACATGTTGAATGCTTTGCATTTGCTGATTTCCTCTAAGTGCTTCAAACATTTCTGAAAGATTGCTGATTTTCTTGAGCCTTTTGAACAATATAATTAAATTTCTTTGAATTCATTGATTTTCCTTGTCCTTTCCAACATGTTGGATTTCTATTTACTGGGTTTCCTGAGACCTTCCAAATCCAACATGATAGATTTGTTTGAATTTACTGATTTTCCTGGACCCTTCCAACGTCTTAGATTTCTTTGAATCACTGATCTGAGCCTTTCTGACATGCTGGCCTTTCTGTGAAATTCACTGATTTTTTGGGCCCTTTTCAGTTTGTTGGATGTTAATTCTTCCTGGCTCTTCCAACAAATTTTGATTTCTGTTATAATTCATTGGTTTCCCTAGCTGGATCCTTCCAACATATTGAATTTGTTATTTTTTTTTATATTTTCCTTGGCCCTTTTAATGAGTTGGATTTTTGTGAATTGACTGATTTTCCTGGTCCCTAACAACATGTTGACTTTTTTTTAATTGTCTGATTTGTTTGGCAACAGTTGTTCATATTTTTTGCTCAGTTTTAGAAAAAGTAGTAATTTCCCGGAAATCCTAATTTCATTAATATATCTTTTTCCTTCAAGAAACCAACCATAAATGTATTTCCTTCAGTACTGAGGTTTGTGATCTGTCTTTGTGTTTGATACCTAATGAAGTTGGTAAATCATAAACACATGTAATAAGTTTAATGGAGCTAGATTGGGTGTTTACATGGTCAAAAGAAAATTAGGTCCTTGAGCTTTGCTTACAATTTATCAGAATACAGTGATACAATATGAGGCAGATTATGAAAAAAATACTCTACTAACAGTTTTTGTTATGTTTTGTGTTTTTTGAACATGCACTGAAAATACATTTTTATAATGAAATTAACAATCAGCTGACATGGATCCGAATTTTTCTAATGTCGTTCATTAATTTATTGTCTTCCTGAAGTGTTATCCATTTTGGCATGCAATCGTTGTACAATTTCTGTAATTAACTAATCACAGACAAAGACAGTTCCTATGTATTTCTTTGATTTTATTGTGACTCTGAAGATTTGGGAAAACCGCAAAGTCTGATTGAAATCGACAAGTTTTAATCTAAAATCCATTACGGAAATTGTTAATTATTTGATTTCAATCAGATAATTGTTCTTATTTAATGTGGATTAAATCATTGGTTCATCATTTGTCACTTGTAGAATTAATTCCAATCTAATTACAGTGAATTCTTATTATTTATTACTTTCTTCTTCCTTGGCATCAGTGTTTCTTGACTGCAATTAAAACATTTAGGATTTTTTTAAAACAAAATGCATTTATTTCCATACAATGTTTTATTTCACCTGCAAAAAGTTGCAATTTCAAAAGAATACATGATTTTAAGAAATCTTTACATCTCCCTCTTCAAGGGGCCTTGGTGGCCAACTGGTTAAGGTACTTAGTTTAAATTTACCTGTATAATTGCTGTAGCCTACTAGCTATCACCACTGTGATGAAAGTTTGTGCTCTGCTTTGTAAATAAAAAAGGGCCACTCGACTCACAACCATACAAGATAAGGTTGGTCAGTTACCTACCAAAGCTGCAGTTCCCTAAGGGCACTCTGTCTTTCTCGGCCACTAAAGCTTACTTCCACTATATAGCTGAAATATTGCTGAAAGTGGCCTTGAACCCCATTCAATTAGTCAATCAGTCCCTATTGCAAGGGAACTAAACATTGTATTCAAAGCGGTTTTATAAAGTGAAAATATTACTAGAAGGGAATGTGATGTTTTGTTCAATATCTAAATTGCTTGAATAATTTACATCAGGTGAAAAAGCAGGATCTATTTATGCTGAGATGTTCCCTCGTTTTTATTGAAAAATGCATAGAAATCTGGAATCTTATGAGTCATAATCGTGCATCTCTTTTGTGTAAAGAGAAAACCATCTCTTTGATTTTCTTTCTTTTAGAAATATCTGCACATTCTTTATATTACAATCATTGGTGAGGAAGATCTACCTATACTGAAGTTATCTCTCCAAGGTATATTCATAATGTTAGAGTTATGTCCCTTTAATTGAACGATGCAACCATGATAATTATTTAGTCATTTACCAGCCAACTGATTCAGACCATTTGTTAGTGGCGAGACAACAATTGTATTGGCTTTTGTATTGTAATCAATTACAAAATAACAATATTTTAATCTAAATGCGAAGATTAAACAGTAATTTCCAGCGGAAATAAACATATGAAATTTCTCAGTAGAATTAATGATTTTTGCAACTGATGAAATTGAGTGCATAAATTTTACATTTATAGGAAATGATTTGTTGTAAATTGACGTTTGGGAATTCTGACATTTTATTATATTAGATTATTTGAATATTAGCGGATGTTCATCTGCAGGGATTTACAATAAATATGTTATTTTGAAACATTACTCCTAATTTCAACTGTCAAGACCCTTTACAGAATTATATTACAATCAAACTTGAAAATTTTCATTTCCTTTCTCAGAGGAAATGGGAGTTATACATTAAAATTACGACACTGTTATGTTAGCAAAAAATACTTGATAAAAATGACAAATTATGATTGTATATTAAATCCATTTTTCATTCCTGGGTATAATTTAATACACAAAAAGTCGATAGCAAATTTGATATGCCATTAAAAAGTTGATTTTGTTCAGCAAAAGTCATTTATATAATATTAACAGTTATTCAATAATATTTAATTTAATTTGATTAAAAACATATTAAATTTAGTAAAAAAAAATCTTTCTCTCAGGTGAGTTACAAAGGCTTTCATTGGTAATTCCAGGAAACACTAGAAAATAGAGATATGGAGTTTAATTGTGGAAAGATTTCTGCAAAGTGTGAGGTATAGGCAAGAGTAAGAGAAGAGGTTACAAAAGTAGGAAACTGATTTTTTTAAAAAATTTTTATATAGTTAACTAAGTAAACATAAAAATTTAAAAAATTTTGTTTGTGTCCCACAACTCGAGGCAGGGGATAAGGGAAATTTTTGGGTTTGTCCTGTTTGTCCATCACAAAAGTTTATTGGTGTGTCACCTACACCTTCATTGGATTGAATGCCTTGATGTGAATATCTTTTTTTCTCTCTTAATGATAGACTCACTTTGGAGACAGTTATTCCCCTATATAATTTGTAACATTTGCAGTTGAGGGTTCATCTCCATGGGATTATGAGTGAATGGTTCAGGTTGTTTTCTGATAGTTATTTCCCTTTATTGTTTGCAAAATTTCCAATAATTTACAAAAGTTTGTGAGTGCATTGCATCTTATATCTTACACTGGATTGCAGTGCAACTTGATACAGTTGCTCTTCAGAATGTTATATTTGTATGTATGTTTTTATGAAATTGTAACACACTAAATCCCTTAAAAACTTGCAAAAATTTTTTGTATAGATGTTTGAGTGAAGCTCCTGCTACATCTTTCATTGAATGGGATTGAAACTTCATGTAATTGCTTGTTATAATGCTATTTATCACACTGGGAACAGTTTTTGTTTGAGTTATTCCCCTTTAATACAATATAGTCTGTAGGGTTTTTACTTGCAGCATGTCAGAGAAACTGTACTGAATAATGCTACGGTAGAGGAAAAGAAAATAGATAGGAGGTGGAGTTGGAGAACATAAAAAACAAACATGAAAAATGATTTCACTGCAAGCTTTTTCAATTGTTGACAAAAAAAGAATAGTTAAAACCAAATTTTTGTACTATTTTCATTTCATTTACAAAAATTTAGTGATTTTAGATTTGAATAAAAAGGTATTACTCATTCACTTCATCCTTTTTATCCTATTGATTTATATTTACAGAGACTTACATTTAAATAGATATGTACTGAAAATTAGCTAATTCAAATCTCATCAGCATCTACTTCATCCTAAATTATGACATCAGTGTAAAATTTATCAAGTATCTCAACCAACAAGGATTGCACTTAATAACTCAAGATTCGTTGAAGTTTATTTGGCCAATTTCTTCAATTACAACTCTTGTCAGGCTGTCAAAATGTATGCTTCATATGGATGATTGACAATTTATTTCTTTGGAAACATAATGCACCTGTAATCCCCTGTGCAATCACCATGCGAAGTCAAACATATTATTGAAATGCACCAGAAAAGGTTGAAATAATTCTGTTGATGTTTGTAAAGTTACGAACTCTTACTAAAACATATACATACAACTAAAACCCTATTAATTTGCTTAGATTTGTAGAATTTATTTAATGAGGAATTTGGCATAAATCATAATTTAGGGAATTAAATAAAAGTAATTTTATGAGAGTGAAGTATGTAAAAACTTAAACATATTGAGTTTAAGATTATTTTATTGAATTTAAGTCTTAAGATATGCAATACTTAAGTAATTACTAAGCATTTGATTATTTCAAAAATGATATGCACTTAAGCATATCCACAAAACAGATTTTTATGCACTTAATATGAAACTTCATACATCTACCATAGCCAAAATCTGAACATGATACTTGGTTGCAAAATATAGATTCTCTTGTTGTTTGTAATGGTTATTAAATATTTTCACTCAAGTATGTTTTCAATTTTAAATACATGAGAGACATGTCTGAAGAAAGTTAAAAGTCGCTCTGGAAAGTGTATCTTTACATTTCAGTAAATATGATTGGCCATGATATGTATGTCAAGTTGGATTTTAACTGTGGGATATAGTACTGTTTAGTAGTTGTGCCCCTTGAAAATAGTAAAATAAGCCAGATTAATTGTTTTCTGGATGATGTCTTTAGAATGCTTTGTGAAAGACCCAAGATAATTTGAGAAATGACCGTTAATCATGTTGTACATGTCAGTTTGAATTTTTACTATTGTGGCTGATACCATTCAGGAGTTCACCATTGAGAATGGGAAAATCAGCAAACTACAAAGTTGATTGTTTTGGGGTGATACATGTAATTTTGGGTATGCTTTGAGGTAAAAACCTTGGTATTTTAGCAAATGAACATAAGCAGTATATATATTTTTGGAAACATATAGTTGCTGCCTTGTCCATCCATCTGAAATGAATTGTTACCGGATGATGGCTTTAGAAGGTTTCTGTCTGCATTTTTGGGGAGCGCTTATTGGCTATGCCAACTTCTCCCTGTACAGTCGTGTTGTCCATGCTGTACAGTTAGAATCAATTTCTCCTTGGCAAGCAATGTAGAGTTCAGCAATGTTGTCACAATGCCCATTTATTGAAAGATTATACAGTGATGCAGTCATTGAAATGAGATCAAAGAGGAAATGTCAAACTAGTTGTATAATTTTTAAGATCTGAAAACTTTATGAAAACTGCAGGAAAAATAATGTAATTAACTTCAGAGCAATAGTAAAGATTATTGTCAATGTTTTGATTGAAAACCTGATCTGTGTCTTTGAAATAATTAATTCATGAGTTCCAGAACAATTTACAATCTAGTCAATACAAAATTAATAACTTTGAAATGAGAGAATTCCTAATTTAACTGAAATATTGGTGTTTTTTTGACAATGGTAGAAATGGCTGCATGACCTGAAACTGGAGACGGATGAAGTTTTATGACAAATTCAGAGCATTCAATAAAACGTCAGAACAAATATCACGCAGAATTATGTGTATGCACCATTTCCTTGAATATAAATAAAAAAAATTGTTATTTCAAATGGATTTTCTTCATTAGCCATTAAATCTGAAAATAGGTTACAGGTATCAAAATGAACTGCAAACCTTAGTGTGTGACAAGCTGAATTTGCCGCGACTTTTACGAAAAGATTCCTTGTTTTGGCAAAGCATTTCAGAGATGTAAAGAATATTTTAACATTTGATTTCTGCAGTATGATTGAAAAAAAGTGTGCAAGTGAGTCTGCATAACTCTAAAACTGTTGCATTTATTATGTTGGGCTTTGCAAAAAAGATAAGAAGGAGGTAACTCAAATATTAACAGTAGATTTCAATCCCATCTTATTTTCAACCAAAGTTTTCTGCAATTAAATCAGGGAACAGAGTAGGCCTTAGGAATCTGCAAGATGCCAGAATAGTTTGAGAAAGTGTACAAAGACAGTGGCAAAAATCTATTTATATTCTTTCGATCGAGTGCTCTGTGGAGCAGTAGAATGTATCTCCGTGCTTGAGGTGTATGCTCTTATATTTTGTGGATATTGGAATATGTGTTGATAGATGCATGTTACATCTTTTCAACACAGGAAATTATTTGAAATCTTGATCTTTATTATACATTTTTGGCTCACATTTGGCATTCATTTAAATCTTGAACTTTTCATACATTTTGGCTCGCATTCAGCATTCAATCTATATCTTTGGCTGTTTCCAGTGTTCTCGTTTATTGAATATAACATCAAAATTGACAAAAAAAATGATTGATGTCTTCCAATATTTTGGCCACTGGCGTGTCT